>OZ014469.1:16556288-16626690 GCA_963965965.1 Trididemnum nubilum
GAGCTATATTAAGGCTGAATTTTCGGATAGTTGGCGTAACTTTGTAATGTCACTACTTAAAAAGTAAGTTTTAATCATAGCATAACCATTGACACGTCTGGACTTGGCAAAACTCTGCAGTATCAACAGCGGCTAACAAACTTGCTAGTTCTTGTGATACCGAGGTGATTTTAAATAATTGAGCTGTATTGCACCATTCAAATAAAACAATGTTTGCACATTTTAATTCGGTTGAAACTAATTGAAAGGGTTTTTTAAAAGCGAATTTGTGACAGCTAGCCAGAGGCCACCGGTCCAAAGTTTGATGACATAACGTTTAATGCTTCAGCCTCGAGCTTGTCACTATTTTTTTCCCCAAACAAAGTCGCAACAATTAGCAGAGTTGTAAATTGTAATATTTTAAGGCAACAGATATCACCTTTATCACCTTTCTATCGACTCACAAATATTTCAGCCGTCACTGTTGCAATATTTTAATGCAAAAGTTAAAGAATAATTTCGCCCTTATCTCGCTGAATTATATCTCCGCAGTTATTTGAACTCCAAAATTAATATGAAACCACGTATTTTTACATTATCGACTAAATATTTTATGTTTTACTTTGTTTTCATAATTTGACATTTTTTTTAGATTAGAAGGAGGTGACTTGATTCTCAAGCAAGCCTTACAAACTTCAAACTTTACCTAATTACCTGCGGTGATTCGATTCTCAGACTAGCCGTACAAACTTCAAACTTTACTTAATCACCAGTAGGGCTGAAACAAAGGACTGACCTTTTCATCACCCTTGCGTCATCGCAGTGATCGAATATGAAGCAAAAGCCTTATCACTAATTGCGCCATGCTAGCAAAAGTCGCTCTGAAACACATGTGTGCTTCTACGGTTAGATTTTGCCAAGTCCAGACGTGTCAATGGTTATGCTATGATTAAAACTTACTTTTTAAGTAGTGACATTACAAAGTTACGCCAACTATCCGAAAATTCAGCCTTAATATAGCTCAACGTTTTACGTCATTGCTCTTATTACAACTTACGTCTAACTTAGTGACGTCATAAAATTACGCCGTTTCTTGCCCATCAACACAGAAAAATGGTGCGTTTATATTACCAGAGTGTGCGTATGTTTAAAGTTTTTCATAACTACAGTATTGCAAAACATAAAAGCTTAACAATATTCCAAACCTTGAAAGATTAGTAAACTTGAAAGGTTTCAACTGCATTAGTTTGACTCCAACACACAAACCAAGCTTAAAGTGTAAACTTGAAGTTTGTTTTTTTTAACATGTCTGCATTCGACACTAAAACAATAAACTCAATAATTACCTTTGAATTTTAGGTTTGGGTCAGGAGCTACCGGGTTCGATTCACAGGCGAGTCTTAGACTAAATTCACATTTGAAAAACCACCTGCGATGGTTTGACACTTAAACAAATCGGACATGAAATAATTATCTTTTAATTTAAGACTTCAAGTCGGGAGGTAACTAGTTCGGTTCCCAGGCGAGTCTTACAAAACTTTATACTTTAACGAGACACCTGCAGTGTTTCTCAGGCAAATGTTACAAATTACGAATGTAAGGATTGGTTCTGTCCTCAGGCAAGAAACGTTGTTGGTTCGGTCCTCAGACAAGACACTCTAAAAGTCTTGACCAAGTTCCAGGTTCGATTCTTAGGGTTAAAGCTAGAGTTTGAGCTAGGGCTAGGGTTAGAGCTGGGGTTAGGGTTAAGATTGGAGCTAGAGTTAGGGTTGGAGCTAGGGTTAGAGTTGGAGCTAGGGTTAGGACTAGGGCTAGACTGGGGGTTAGAACCACCATAACGATCTTGCAAAAACCTGAAACCCGCAAAACCCGCAAATGCCATAAATAGACTCATCATATTTTACTGATAGACTTTTTCATTTTATCTTCAAACCATAGATGTAATTTTAGTCTGATTAATAACGAGGTCCCAAAAAGCGATAAATACATTCAATCAGAACAAATTATTGCCAGGCTTAATACAGCATTAAAAGGATTAAATCTCAAGGTTTTATTGCAGTATTGTGACAGGTTTTACAATGCAAATTTTTGGTAAAATAAAACTATAACTGCTTTGAACATTAGTTTCAATTTATTTCGCTAGTTGTAGGAGATGATCACTGCAACTATTTGGCCATTACTATGCCACTGAACTTATACAGTATAAGGGGTATTACTAATACTGCAAGGGAATGCTAATTTTAAACTCAAGAGAAAATTCGCATTTACCTAATATACTATGCATAATAAAAATATTTTATAAAAAAATACAAATCCTTTTAACTTTTTTCGTTTGTATAAATCAGGCACTCTGCACCTGTCTGACCAATTCAACGCAGAGCGCTTTTTTTGGGTTCTGTTTGCAAGTCTTTCGTCAGGTCAGACCACCACAACGAATAAATCGCTTAACTGCAATGAGAAGTATGCTTGAAGTCTCTTCCCAAGAACACCGACTCATCGCCAATGCGAGAATCAAACCGTAAGGCAGCAACCTATCGATCACTAACCAGACGCTCTCCGCCACTGAGCTATAGCTGCAACATCGTTTACCTGGAAGAACATGTCAGCAATCTACTCTACATGACGAAATTAGGTTTTGATAATTCTATAGTTGAAGAAAACTTACAGCAATAGATGCTCATAAGAATCCAAACAAAAGTGGTATTAATTAGACTTCCAAAATTTTTTTGAAACATGGCCCTTTCGATGACAAGATATCATATAAGAATATGTTAAGAAAAATAATGCTGCAAAATGTATCACACTAATAAAAAAAAATTTGATAATAATTAAACAATAATGCTAGATTTTTATGTTTTTTCTATATATAAGCATAAGTTACCTTTAAGTACGGCAAAAAAAAACAAACTAAAAATACGTTAGAGATGTTATTGCAATCCAAGTGGTGAAAAAAATTTACTTTGCTAAAAGTTGTTTGCATCATTTACCGTAGACTACGTAAACCACTGATTTTAGCAGTTTTGAAAGCTTAGTGAACAAACACCAGCAAACTAGAATTATCAAAAACGTTAATTCGGAAAAATTTGCTTTTTACATGGTAGCTTATTTTAGTCAATCATCGATTTTCAAATGCATGTGAAGACTTCTTTAGAATCTCTAAGACATCTAAAAATTTATCTTTCCAATCCTTATCATTTCTTATCTTTCAGCCTTTTTCTCTTTTGTCTATCAGTATTTTTTTTTCTTTTTTTCTCTCTTCTTTTTCTATCAGTAATTTGAACAACTATTCCAGGAGTTAGATTTATTACAACTTGTGTGCCTGCGCGTGTATAATGATGAGTCTTATTAGACCAACAATACATTGTGCATAAAAACTATTTATTTGTTAAATGTTATCCACTTTGAATTTAAACTGTGCTTTTGCCTGCTTTAGTACTGCAGTTTATTGTTATTGTAGACTCTCTTTTTCATTTAATTAGAAAGAAACTTGCTGTTGTTTTTTGGTGGTTGATGTTTGCTTATACTCAGTTATTAATTGGCTCGATATTTAAACTGCTGTAGTCTTGACGTTTTTATACAATAAGCAGCAGTCGACGTGCTACGTTAAATTTTTTGCGGAAGAAATATGATATGCATTAACTTACCAATCTAAGTACAATTTATGCTCGGCACTTAGCAGTTGATGCTGATGCTGTAGGTAACTTTAGCGGAAACAATTGTAATTGGACTAGTCTGCATTGCACAATACATAGTCGTAAAAAACACCATAAGCTTATTTTTAATTTTGATTTTGCTTTTTTTCTCTAAGAGCATTTTAAACTAGAGCGTTTGGCTGCGACAAAAAATTTTAGTGATAAGCCTACCAACGTACTCGAATAGCAACTTTTCGGTAACGGTTTGTAACGAATTAGACTGCTTTTACCGATTACGCGTACTTTCCAGCCGAAATAAGCGTGATATGTTTTTCAATATAAATGCAAAAAAAAAGAAAAAAAACACAAAATGCATGCAGTTAAATGACTAGCGTATTTCTGCGGCGCAAGTATGCTTAACGGTAAAACCCACTTTAATCAATCTTGAGCTATAATGGCGTTGTGGTGTCTGTCTTACATACCATACCTCCCACGAGTTTTTGGTATTGGGCAGAGTATACCGCTACTTTGTTGCGGATTTAGGTTTGAATCTCATTTGAAAACACACTTTTCTGTCAACTTAAGTTAGCATTACTTATTGTAATCTTTTTGTATTAATCTATACTTTTGTTGTTCAATCTTATTCAATCCTATTTATATTAATATGCTTCTATAATTATCAGTAACTTGGGCAATAGCTACTATTTTTGATATCTTTTAATTACCTTTTTTGTTCATCCTCCTTCAAAAATAAAGTATTCACTGGCATGCAATATTCTATAAGTTTTGATTCTTTGCAAAATTTAATTCCATGAACGGTGTATTGAGAATATTGCTACTTTTTTCTTGCGGTGAGTGAACGCAAAAACAAACAATGTCGAAAATCAAAAGTCAGCTGAACGTTGCGCAATTTTAACTATTATTGTCATCTCACGAGAAAACAACAACTGAAATTTTAGTTAATACAAACCTGCATTTTCGTAGTTGCCATTTTTTCTAAGAGCTAAATTTGCTTCATGTCCAAATTAATTAATTCAACAGCAAGCAAAAAAAAATCTGTAACTGCTTTTCAAGCACGCGACAATCAAGGTGGCAACTGAATCAAAATAATGTGCTATTATAGTAGCCTTGTAAAAAAAAGCCTCGCCAAAACGTCGCAAAACAAAATTTTAATCCATTGACGGAATACTCAGTATACCTGTGAAAGTTCTGGGTTTTGATTCTAAGTCTGATCGAAACCAAAATAATAACATTAGCCCTCCTACTTCACTAAAGTTCATAAAACTGAAAGCTCTCTTTCAGACTGTCGGCCTCGTCAGCAGCTTTCAGAATTGTGACCACTTTGAACACAGAGTGACTTTTTATGTAACTGCAGCGAAAAAATTGATTTGACTAACTAACGTCTACCACTATTGTTGACAACAGTCGACAGAGCTTGCCTCTATTTTGTGGAGCGCAAATTTAGTAAAATCATGTAAATTTTGTGAAATAGTTTTCTCCTAATCTTTAATACAATTTTCTGCTAGATGGCAGTACGGTTTCAATTGCCAAGAGAAAATGTAAAAGGCAAAATACTTTCATTCTTTTGATTACTCAGCAAATTTCTAACTCAACGTCTAAATTTGAGCAAATGTTTAAAAAGATTGTTTATTTAGCAACTAATATTGATAAAAATCTGGCCAAAAAAATTACACATCAACGCAAAATTAGTGTTTTGCTTTTAATTTGCTTTGTGCCGGTTTATGTAAACCGAACTTCAGCATTCACTTTTGCCAAAATACTTAATGATTTCAAATCAAGCAAAGACATAAGTCGCGGAACCGAAGGGACTGGGTGAGCCCAGGTCCCCAAATCTTTTTTAATTTCCCGAATAATGTTGTTAAATAAACGAATATTTGCAACATAATTCCATAGATGGCAAAATCAAAAGAAAGCACAGACTCACAATTTTTAATTGGTTAGGAAGTTGTGGGCCCTAATACGGTTTGAATAATGTTCTTGTGCGCACTACGCACTCTATGAAATCAAAATGCATTGTTTCCGTATTCTTGGGAGACTTGATTAAATTGTAATAGCGGGTGCTACAACAATAAAAATAGCGTTACGCTTATAGCTACACGCTATGGTGCAAACAGGGGGTGGGAATGGACTTCAGCTTTCCTTCCCCTAAGCCAAATTATTTACAAAATTTGATCAGAAATGCCAGCGTTTAAACATGTTTTGAACTTGATTTGTACGCAAAGAGGAGCTGAAGGGGCTCGAATTCTACAACAAACTTTTAAATTTTAGCAGTTAATTCGTTTAAATGGCTCTAAAAACGTGCGAAAAGTGATTCAAACAGCATTAAAATGGATACTTTTTCTAAAATATAACAAAAATCGTGTAGTGGCTGTGGGCTTTGCCCCCAGACTCCTGTTTTGATAATGCTTAAGTTACGCCACTTTCCTCAACATCAAAAACTAAGACATTTCTTGAACAAAAAAATTTTGTCTTCGTATTCTAGCTTACACCTTAAGAAAATTCTGATTGCTCTCCTAGCCACACAATATGCGTTGTAGACGAAAGAAACCTCGTGACTACTTTTAGGCTACTCGACCGTAAATATGGTTCCGTCATCGCTGAGCAAAGGCTGAAATAAAAATTTTTAACTGTTAGCTGAATTTTTTTTTACTCCTGATTTAACCGGAAAGGGATGGAAAAATGCCCCCTATCAACTGTAACTCTTAAACCAAAACTCATGAAACCACTAAATTTTTACCAAAATATTTGTAGAAAGCTGGTTTTGAGTTGATGGCGTTATCATAGTGACGTCTCCGCCATATTTTGCCATTTTTTCAATGACGCCTTACGCAGATCAATCAAATTAAATCAAGTCTACAGTTTGCCAATTAAAACGCCAATCGCCAATAGCAAAGAGAAAACGCAAACACAATTATCAATTAAAAAAGTTGATCTTAATATGGAGTATTTGCTAGGAAACACCAAAAAACTGCAATGTTTACGAGTCGAGGTGCTTCGGAGATTGTTCACACTTGGAAAATACAATAAATTGGGCTCAATGAATTAATAAAATGATATAGGCTGTGTATTTGTGCAATGTAAACCAGTATTCTTCAACATGCGAAAAAAGCAAATAACGATAATTAAAAAAGTAAACTACACGTATCAAGTTTTAAATAAATTGAAAAGCTAAATAATTTTGTAGCAGTGGTCGAATTAAGTATTTGCTACTTAAAAACTTTTTGTTATGTTTTTTGAAGGTAGCGGTACTAAATTCTTTAATTTTATAAACATCGCCAACGCTTGTCCTTAGGTTTGACCCTCTAAAGGCCAACAGATATTGAGCAACACACAGGCTTGTCCATGAGACATATTTTTCCATCCCATTCCATAGCAGTTCATGCCTGTCCCATCCCCTCCCATGGGATTCCTATGAAAATATAATTCAATAAAAGTTAATAAATTTAAGAAAATTTAAATTTTACGTGTACTAGATAGGACTACACGTACAAAGAGAGTTAAAAAAACGGCAAAATTTATTGAGTTTATTAACTTTAAAGTTCAGAAGAGTTCACAATTCCTTATTATTCGCGCACTCATATTCCGAGTCACTGTGCTTATTCAGCAAATTTTCAATTTTATGTTCATCAGTTTCTGCCCCATAGGTCCCATGGGAAATGCAATGCGTGCTGTCGCATCCCATCACAAGGGACATTTCCCATGGACAAGCCTGGAATTACATTTTTTCACTCTTGCTCGAAAATAGATATCCTTTGATGCACGTGTGGTATTGTGACCATGCACAGAGTTAGTTTTGCAGAACAGATCGTGAAAGAGTTTTAGAAATTTGTTGTTTTGAAGTTGGTGCATGAATTTAGCCAGTTCTAATTCGTAAATTTCTGTCAGTTTAAGAAAGTTAAATTTTTTATACAGAGGAGATAGCGGAGAATATCGAGAGCTATTTGTTATAACTCGGACAATGTTGTTCATATTTGCTTGGATCTCATTCAAATATTTCAAAGCAGTTGTACTCCAAACTAAGATTCCATTTTGTAGTTTGCTATATACAAGCGCAGAATACTGCATGTAAGTTTATCTATTTCATGTATAAATATTAATGATGGTGCACAAATGTGCTGCAATTAATTGTCGATTTGGCGATATGGAGAAGGTATAGGGATTCTAATGTGACCTTCCATGCTTTCTCATTGCGTGATCAACAATTTCTGCAGGCATGGCACAAGTGATTGGCAAGAAAAGATTTTACCCCAACTAAATATTCAAAATTGTGCTCAATTTATTTTACTCCTGAAGATTTTGTCGCAGAATCCAATGATCAAAGTAATAGACGCAAACGAAAAAGAGAATCTACAAAATTGATGAGAAAATGTTTAAAAAATGACACTCATCCAACCATTTTTACCAATTTGCCCTCATATTACACTTATGAAAGAGAATCTCGACGTTTTGGTCTATCATCATTGACCTCACGTCATGAAACTGAAGCTGCAAGATTAGAAGATTGCTGTGAATCATTTTTAAATGCTGATAAACTTGAAAGTTTTAATGATCTAATAGCAAAAATTGGAGAGGAACTTCCGCGCCAACAGTATCGTCTTCATCAAACATACTTATGTGAATCATTTCTATGCGGTAATTGCTTGAAAGTGACCTTAAGTAGCGAACCCTCTCTCTGGTCAAGTATTCTCACATCTCTGTGCGGGACATAGAACAGGCCGCTATAGAGCAAGTCACACCGCCGACCATGACTCTATTGCAATTGCGGAGACGCTATATGACGATCTTCAGTTCAATATCTTACCAACTGAAAACAACCTCGGGATTATATATTACGTCACTGGCTACTGCTGTACGTCAGTGGTACGATGCAGCAAGTGCGATAAATGCAAAAAGAGCACTATTTTCGATGTCAACAATGACGCTAAAGATATAATTTCGGAGACTGCTGATGAATTTTTCAGTACATAAATCGTGGTGGATTGCGGAAACCCAGCTGCGAACTTTTTGATGTTGGCTGCCTTTGTTGGCGAGTATTTGCTGAACTTTCCAGGGAAAGTTTGAGAAAAAATTATTTGAAAGCCACTAATCAACAAAATGTGTTTAAAGAGATCGCAGTACTTTCTTTTTACGAAGGTGAAATCGTTTCTCCATGGTCATTTGCCGTAATGTGTGAAAACGGACACAACATTTTAGAAGGGATTTCCGTTCGTTTTTTCAATACTATGTGTAAAAATTTATTGCGTCAACTTAACGGAGTTGAAACTGCAAGCACAGCTTGAAGTTTGTAAACTCACAAGCAAAAATGCTTCAAATTGAATTTGCAAAACCAATATAATTACCTAAATTCGTTACATTAGTAGTACATGAAAGGACGATAAAAACCCTATGCAAGTGTTTTTTGCTAGATTCTGTTCGCACTTGATTTTGAAGGTGTTACTAACTACAGTATTGTTTAAAGGTGCTTAAGGTATTGTGTTTACGTTCTTTATTTTTCGTAGCTTAAAGAAATTTTGCTTGTGACAACCAATGAATTCATTAGCGGTATCTTCTTTCCTGTAGTCCTGTATTGTACGATTTTACTTTCAACTTGATGTGTGATAACGCAAATAATGTACTTAAAACCACTTTTGTACTAAATTTGAGCATTACTTTTATGCAGTACTGTATTTGATCCAGCAAACTAAATGTACAACAATATATTGATCTCACTTCGTTCACTTCCAAAGCATTGGCATCTAGGCACAGTTGGGTAGTGGAACCCACAGTCGCTAGGCGATATTTGTAATTTTTAATTTTCGGAAAAAAATCACTAATGTAAGACATTTGAAAAAGTTTTCGCACTTTTAAGAACCATTTGAAAGAATGAAATTACAAAGAGATGGCGACTTTTAGCTCCCGTCTTTCTGGTCAAGTCCAAAACTTGTTTAAAAGCTAAAAAATATGGATTAAATTTTTTTACGTGACTTGGCTTGGTGGGCTTCAGCTTCCTCGGCTCTCCCACGCTGTGCCACTGCCAATAGCTTTGTTTTGGTTATATCACATATGTCAAAATGCATGCCGGTAGTAATACTCAGTTTGATACATTCATGTTGATTTTAATTTACCATTCTCTGATCTTTGTAAATTATTAAACAACGGTTTTAAGCAACGAAAAATTTTCAATAATAAGCGTAACTTTTGTGGCTGAGTAGAGTTTTGAACTTAGTTCTTTGATTAATTTCGTTCTAAAGCAGTTGGCTAGTAGATTTGAGCAACTTCAGGAGCAAAATATACAATAACCGAGTTAGTGGCTTTTTATGTCAAAAGCGCGACTTTTTTTCTTCAGCCTACTAATGTACACTGCGCTGATTTAGTTTTTAGTCCAGATGCTACTATTTAGAAGTCCATGGATAAACTCCCTGAGTAATTAGAGTTCGGTAAACTCATTGTAAAGTAAACAATGTTATGAAAGTAAACAATACTATGAAACTCATTAGTCATTATTTACATAGCTTAGTTTACGTCTCCTGACCAAGCCAGCTTGGTAAAAAAAATGTAATTACAATTAACGGCTAATCTTTCGGGTATCTCCAGCTGCAGTGAGCTCAATGATAGGTTATAACATGTCTACAACTTCCAAGCGGAGAATATACTGCAATGACCCAGATATTTTTTGTTATATCTGTGGTTGTTTTACTTTACCACCTCAGAGACGAACTATCAATAGTTTTATCAAAAGAATTTACCTTGCTTATTTCGGAGTACCGCTTGGCGACAAGGACAAAAGTTGGACGCCTCACCAAGTTTGCACAACGTATATTGAAACATTGAGATCCTGGTCTCAAGGAAAGAATGCAAAGCCCAAGTTTGATGTGCAAATGGTATGGAGAGAACCAAAAAACCACGTGGGTGACTGCTACTCCTGCCTCGTAAATGTCAAAGGATACAACAAGAAAAACTAGTACTTTTGCAATACCCAAACATACATTCTGCTATGCGACCGATTTACTATAGTGATGTAGTACCTGTCCTTATTTTCGCCAAGTTTCCAGACATTGATCAGAATCATTTTAGATCTTCCACATCTTCATCCAATTCAATGATGATGAAGAAGAGCATATAGCACGCGAAGCATGGAATGCTGACCAAGTCTCTTTGTATAGTCAGTATGAATTGGATAATTTGATACGAGATTTAAATTTACCAAAGCAATCTGCTGAAGTGCTGGCTTCCAGACAGCAGGAAAAACATCTTTTCAAAGCTGGTACAAGTGTTTTATTTTATCGTAACCGGGAAGAGAAATTAAGAAAGTACTTTCACTCTGATGGCCAGCTTGTTTACTGTACAAATGTTGAGGGGTTTCTTCTTGCTGTGAGTTATCTCCAAATTGTTCAAATGACTGAAGATTTTTTATTGATAGCTCGAAAAGAAACCTTAAGTGTGTCGTGCTCCATAGTGGTAACCAGTATGAATCTATACCTATAGGACACTCTGACACTCTGAAGGAAAACTATCAAAACATTAAGGTTATACTTGAAAGGCTGAAGTACTGCGTTCACCAGTGGTTGATATGTTTGGATTTAAAAATGGTGAATTTCCTATTACGGGAAACAAGGAGTTCATACCAATTATATCTGCTTTTGAGATAGTAGAGCCAACGAAGAGCATTGGGTAAGAAAAGAATGGCCACCAAGAAATACAATGAAACCGGGAGAAAAGAATATTGTCAACGACCCCTTGGTTGATTGGAAAAACATCACTTTGCCGCAACTGCACATCAAACTTGGACTAATGAAGCGATTTGTTAAAGCACTTGATCGTTCTGGAGAATGTTTTGGATATATTTGCTCAATCTTTCCTGGCCTTAGCTATGAAAAGAAAAAAAACAGGGATATTTGATGGGCCTCAGATCAGAACATTGCTCAGAGACAAACATTTCGTGGCTACAATGACTGTCGTAAAGGATAGAGCTTGGAAAGCATTTTCTATAGTGGTTCATAACTTTCTTGGCAATAAGAATGCTGACAATTAGATAGAGTTGGTGGAGGAGCTTCTCCTCAGCCTTCAAGACCTTGGGTGCAAAATGAGCATTAAAGTACACTACTTACACAGCCACCTCAGCAAATATCCTGCGAATCTGGGCGACGTTAGTGAGGAACAAGGAGAGCGTTTCCATCAGAATGTCAAAGTGATGGAAGAAAGTTATCAAGATCGATGGAACTGTAATGTGATGGCAGATTACTGCTGGAGTTTGATGAAAGATGACCCTTACACAGTTCATAAAAGATTAGCAACAAAAAGAAAATTTTTGATGCCATAACGTGACTTCGTTCGTACTAAACCATGCGTTGGATTTATGCAATCGCACTGATTGTTGTGATGTATTATGTTTACTTTTTTGTGTATTTTTCGCTTGGTTTTGCTTAAACCTGCTGACTTAATTTTGTGAGAATGACACAAAACGAAAAAAACTTAGATTTTCAAAGATGTCGTGCCTGTGCTGAACATAATGCTCCTGATTGTGAATTTTCAATATATTTCACGCATTTACTGTTCATATACATGGTCAATAATACACTAACACGGTTTAAGATAACAAATAGGTTTCAAACGTCATTTTAAAAGCAGATGGTGCTTTCTATTGTAAACATTATTCCACAAAAAAGCACTTAATTGCAACATAAATTTTTTTAATTTTTGGTAAAAATTAGCAATTAAAAAAAAAATACATTGTCATATCTCAAAAACGTGATGTGATAAGCAAAAACTAACACCAGATTCGGATTCAGCGCCCCCAAATTACCCATAAGCAGTTAAAAAAGTTCATGCAAGAAAAGTAGGGTTGACCAGCAGGGGCGTATTTAGGGGGGGGGCATGGTGCCATGGCCCCCTCTTTGGGTCGCCAGGATAGTATAATTAGCATATGCAAAATTGCGGCATGGCCACCTTCTTTGTTACTTGGGCAGAAAGTTTGAGCAAACAAAAGGACAGAATCTGGGTAGAGACCTATTTTTTTTATTTTTTATGTTTGCTCTTCACGTAATTTTGGGCCAAAAAACCGGACTAATATTGAGTGAAAACCTTTTTTTTTTGGTCTTCACCTAATTTTGGGTAGAAAAACGGACTGATTCTGAGTGGAGAAATTTTTTTTTTGTTCTTAATTATTTTCAAATTTCCTGGCCCCTCACCTTTCGAAAATCGTGCGAACGCTTCTGTTGACCAGTGTAATCTTTTTTGATGTTTTCACTTCATAAAGTGTATGTTACCGTTAACGGACGAAATCCCGAATTTGACAAAATCCCAAAATTGAAACAATCCAGAAGTGGACAAAATCCTGAAGGGACAAAATCCCAAATTGGACAAAATTCCGAATTTGACAAAATCCAGAATGGACAATTGGACAAATTGGACAAATCCCGAATTGGACAAATCCCGAATCGGACAAAATCCCGAATTGGACAAAATCCCAAATTGGACAAAATCCCGAATTGGACAAAATCCCGTATTGGACAAAATCCCGAATTTGACAAAATCCCGAATTGGACAAAATCTCGAATTGGACAAAATCCAGAATGGACAAAATCCCAAATTGGACAAAATCCCGAATTGGACAAAATCCAGATTGAACAAAATCCCGAATTTGAAAAAATTCCGAATTGGACAAAATCCAAAATGGACAAAATCCCAAATGGGACAAAATCCCGAATTGGACAAAATCCCGAATTGGACAAAATCCCGAATTGGAAAAAATCCGGAATCGTACCAACTTCAAAACTAGAGAAAGTCAGGATTAATAGTGTACTCACTGCTGGCTTATAAGCTCTAATATATAAAAGTAATTTGCCAGTAAGATTGCATGTCGTTCATTCGCTCGTGTCGTGGCGACCTAGAAAAACAGCGCATATACAAAAATAGAGTAATCAAGTCAAAAAACTTTGCTGGTTTGTCGAGTTAATTATGTGCCAAGCAGTTTGTCCTGCAGCGAAAGCCTCACACTTCCAGGTTTGCCGTCACCTCCTTTTGTTTGCAAAAAAAGAAACTAGGTCATTGCCGTCGCCAGAGCAAACTAAGTGAGGGGGCATTAGCCGAAAGTGGAGGGCACCAAAACAGACTGAACTTTTGCACATAAAAAGTGATATTTTACGGCTACAAATTATGCGCTATTTTAAAAATTTGGTATTCATGTCTGAAAAAAAGGAGACACATAAGACCGGCAGCGTTTCTTTGCTCGTTTCGTATGCTACCCATATAATCGCTTGAAAAATCCGTCTGTAGCATTGAATGCGACCATAAGCGCAACCAGGATTTTGCTCAGAGAAAGAGGGATTTTTTCCACAAAAATTGTTTAATTTAGGCCCCAGGCTGAACAAACTGATGCAAATCAAGCGGATTACAAAGGAGGTCTGGGGGCAAAACCCCTAGCCCCTGAGTGATTTTCGCGATTTTGAGGAAAAAAATAGCGATTTTAAAGCCATTTCAATCACTTTTTGCACGAGTTTGAAGCCATATGAATAACTGCAATAAATTGCTAAAATTTGAAATTCATTAAAAGAATTAAATTGCCTAGCCCCTTCAGCCTCCCTTATTTTTAAGGTGAAGTTCAAAACACGTTTAAATGCTTAAATCTTAGGATTAAATTTTCTAAGCGACTTGGCTAAAGGGGACTGAAGCCCCCTTCCCCCCCGGTGGCCGGTTGCATAACTGACTGCGAACTAAAAAAAAAATTGAGTGTGCTCTAAAAAAATACAAACAACTAGTCTTTTAAAGAATGTTTTCACGTATTGTTTCAGGACATAATCACTAACGAAATACCGGTAACGATACTAGGCTTACATCTCTATTCCGCGACACATCCGTAAAGGCGAGTTAATAAGATTGATTATTGCCTCACATTTATGTACAGCAGTTGGTGGCCAGCAATTTCGCAAAGAATGGAGAAAACGTCGAACGAGAATTATGTTTGAACATTATTATTCCTTTTTCCATTATTGCCTGTTGTCTTGTGGTTACGTGATGTTCCAAAAACGTATTCTGAGAAAACCAAAATGGGGGGACACAATCAGTCGTTAAGGGGGAACGCCCCCCCCCAGTAGCGACGGCACTGAACTAGGTTAATACAGTATTTAAAATAAATTACCTCGTTTTGTTCTTGAAAAAAAGTGAGCAATTAACAGGTGAAGAGGAAATTGGCTCACAAACAAACTCCCTGGAAATCAAATTTTCTGTGTTTCCAATGCTGCTTTCGTTTTTTCTCAAGAACAAAATCTGGTATGAATGTTTACAACATCAAATATCGAATGTTTTTGCCGTGGCTAAAAGAATGTCCTTTGACTTAAACCAAAACCGGCAAAAGAGCAATAAAGTTTAAAAAATTATACTTTAGTTCAATGATTATGTGTTGTGGTCATTATATCTTTTAACTAATTACGTCACCACATCCAATCAAGCGAATTCAACAGTGCAGTTAAATGTTGGATAAGCGGGCGAAACAGTTTTCTAAAGTTTTCACTGTAAATATTTTAAGTTTAAAGAGAACCTGTTATGGGTCATTTTCATAATACTGTCTAGACAAAATGATGTGTGATCGAACGTTCAGACACTGCCTAAGCAATCAAAATATTTTTCACAAATAATTTTTAATTTTTGATTGCTTCGGTAATATTTGATAGTTGAGAGGGGCGGATCCAGAAAATTTTGGTGGGGGGATGATAAAATTTATGAGCACAAATTACGTATAATCTTAAAATTGTGAATGTTTATGATTAATAATCGTGACCTCGCTTAATGCTTACTTTTGATAAACCTAAAATGCCATTTAAGAAATGATTTGCATGGTGCAACTTCACAAAAAAATGGAAGAGTGAAACAATAACCCACAACTGTATTGCGTGAGATTTGAAAGACAAGGCGCTATAATTGAACTCCCGTTGTGGCCCTATCAGGCGCGTAGCCAGAAATCTGCAATGGGAGGCTGTATCGGGGGTCTGGAGGCGAAGTCCCCTGCGCTCGAAGATTTTGTGTTTTTTGGCAAAAATAACTTAATTAATTTTAGCCCTATTTTGATAAAAATTAGTGTTATTGAAACGTAGCATAAAAATTTGCAGTGAAAAAGCATGATTATACTAGTTGTATAAAAGGGCTACGAGGGAGATAGTTACTGCTAGAATTTCAGTTTTTTATTTACAAGCTGGTAAATCGTAAAATCCTATACCGGTAGTTCAATAAAACTCTCAAGGATTAATCTATTTCGTCGATATTTTACAGAAAAAAATATTATTAGGGAGGCGGATGGAAGGAAGTTTGAGAGAAGTGGTTGGTAGCTAACTCATGCTAACATAATTATCGATGAGAGGACACTGAGAATCAAACCCTGACCAAAAAAGTACCAGATGACGATTTTGTGGATAAATTTCTCAGACGGTAGAAACAATCTGAACTAACACAAAATTAGTCAATTCATTTAAAATCAATATATTAAAAACTAAAATGCTAAAATCGATTTCGGTCTCAAAGGACCATCATCAGTATCTGAAAAAAGCAAAAATTTAGAAATACAAAGACCGGGCAAAAAGACTGCAACAGCTACTGCAAAAACTGTGGTACATAAAAAAAGACGTCACTGCGCAGAAAAGGCAAGTACATACATAAACGCGCAGTACAGTGCATCAGGAAAGAGCAGTAGTAAAGACTAAACAGTAAAAAGACCAAAAGGTGTAATGATGTACAGTATAACAAGGAAATTACATTACAGAAAAAATTAGTTTTGTTTATGTTAATTTTCGCTTTGAGTTTATGGATCCACTGACTCTCATAAATATCTAAATTACTAGGGTCATAGGGTTTAAATACATAGGTAATTTGGTAGCACTCTGAAAGCTGAGGGTTAATTTGGTCCTGGTGAAAGTTAGCAAAATGGAGACGGAGAGCAGCGTTATCATTTTTTTTTTTGAGTATTGGCTTTCCATTGGCCACGGTGGGTAGTCCACCTTTTCGAAAAATTCACCAGGACCAAATTAACCTTCAGCTTTCAGAGTGCTACCAAATTACCTACGTATTTAAACCCTATGACCCTAGTAATTTAGATATTTATGAGAGTCAGTGGATCCATAAACTCAAAGCGAAAATTAACATAAACAAAACTAATTTTTTCTGTAATGTAATTTCCTTGTTATACTGTACATCGTTACACCTTTTGGTCTTTTTACTGTTTAGTCTTTACTACTGCTCTTTCCTGATGCACTGTACTGCGCGTTTGTGTATGTACTTGCCTTTTCTGCGCAGTGACGTCTTTTTTTATGTACCACAGTTTTTGCAGTAGCTGTTGCAGTCTTTTTGCCCGGTCTTTGTATTTCTAAATTTTTGCTTTTTTCAGATACTGATGATGGTCCTTTGAGACCGAAATCGATTTTAGCATTTTAGTTCTAACTCATGCTAAGTAGCTCCCCTTTCTATTCCTAAGCTTATATATGTTTTTTAATGACACCTATGTTAAGCATTTTTCAATAAGCGATCAAAACTGAATACGAATTTTTGGTCATTTTTCAAAGTTTTTTTCTAATAAATGAGGTTTATTTTTGACAAATTAGTCCTCCCCCTAAAGAAACGTTTCAAAATATGCTTCAAATCATTTTTGAGTTCATTTCAGTACAAAATACAGTCTTAGAAGTGCTAAAAACGTGGTATTTTTATTTTTCTCCATTTTGGTCGGCAGGCCAATGGGGGGGGTTTATAGTTCCCCGTACCCCCTTCCCCCTGGCTACGCTAATAGTTCCTGTGCCTTTATTGCAGAAAAGTTCAAGTTGCGAATTTTGCTAATTTGATGCTTTTAAATCAATTGGACATTTTAACGATTTAAAGCCATTTTATTGGACATTTAAAGCCATTTTAACGTCATTTGAATGATATTGTGCACGTTTGTAAAGCCATTTGCGGAAAATAATAGCTAAGTTTATAATCCCTTAAACAAAATTATAATACCTAGCCCTTTCATCCCCCCCTTTTTCTGGTCAAGATCAAAACATGTTTAAAAGCATGCATATTTGGGTTAAATTTCTTTAGTGACTTATTGGCTATTACAGGGGTAGCTCAACCCCTGATTACGCCATTGTGCGTTAACTCCGGTATAGTAGACAGATCATCATATAGTTTAGCCATGCCCTAGCACTTCTATATCGGTAATCGTCAGATGACAAAATGAATAAAAAGTGAAGTAAAATTTTACAATTTTTGTACAGTGTGGGACTATGACTTTAGTGTATACTAGGCCTACGTAAAATCTACAAAATTTGTCAATGCATTTTTTCATTTACAGCTTAGATAAATTTTACTCAGGGTAAAGTTAAATTTTACTCAAATTTATAATAAGTTTTCTATTAGCTCTTGAAAAAAAAATTACAAACAAACTTTGTTATTTATACCTACATATAACAAGTAAAATTGACCAAAATTGAGATAAAATATTTTTATTTCAAGATTAAAGAAATTTTACCAAAAATTCTGCAAAAACAACAACAAAGTTGAGTAGAAATTACTTACAAGCGCTTAGCAGTAAATTATACTTTCAAAATGAAAAAAATTGTAGTAAATTTTACAAATTTTTCTAACAGTGTAGCAACCACGGTATTCTAAAAAGTATCAGTTGACCTAAACTTTTAGACCTACTGCAACTCAAAAACTTTCTTGTGAATGCAAATGTGACGTACAATCGCTGAGATCGCGGCAGTGGGAAATTAGCTAAGGTTGCTGATAAGTAAAAAACGGGAGATAGGCGAGGCTCGATTCAAACTGACCCTGACTGTCACAGCAAGCACAGAACCACATAGAAATAACACTATTATTATACTCGTAGCACTGTCCAAATTCAAAGGCACAACAGGTCATTGACAATAATGGAATCTCTACCTCAATTCGGTAACCAAATACCCAATTTAACCTAACCCTGACCAAATGTCCAAATCTGACCTAACCTAACCGAACCTATTTACAAAAACGATAGCTCATTCCATGTCTAACAACAAGCTTCACTTCTGAGAAAGAAATTTAGCAACAGCCCTAAAACTTCCACGCTTTGCGAAAGTAAATATACAAATCCCTAATCGGAGTCAAAACAAATTGTTGTTCCCAACATCTGCAGGTATTGTAATGCATACGCTCTTATGCCATGCTTGCGCAGTTCATTTTAGATCCTTGGTGTACTATAATAGATTCAGGTTTCGATACACCAAAGAGATTTCTCTAAGTTTGCTTAGGTTTAAGTGCTCTTCAATGATCTTTCTGCGATGCCATCGATCGATAGTATCTTTGCAAAGTGAAAAACTGATTGGACGAATCAAGAAAATGGAACGGTAAACTTTCAAATTGGGCAAACTGATAGGAATGAAACAAAGAGTACCTGTGATAAGAGAAATTAATAGTAAAGTTAGTTTTTTTTTCGACATTTCTGAATTATAAGAAGAATATCTTGTTTTCTAAAGGAATTTTGGATGCTGATTACGAATTGGGGATTATAAAAATATTAACTTTCCTTTTGGACGTCATAAATTCTTCTGGATTGTCCTATTTAGTTTCGGTTTTGCAAAATTTTAACTTTAAAGCTAAAATCTATAACTTGAACAACTACAGACGTATTGCCGAGTTGGATTTGGACTCTTAAGAATTTATTGGTTTGCAAATATTTATATTGCTATGCAAATACCATTATTATAGCGATATCTTGATAAGTACAGTTGAAGGAGATTTAACGGTCAGTATATTGCCAACTGATTAATTTTTGGCACCAGCATTTATTAGCAGTTTTATTAATTTTAAGTAAATGCGTGGTACAGTACTTTAGCATACTTGGATCTAAAACATACATAATTTTAAATGTGCTGGGTAAAAATTAACGATGGCCAGCCAGCAGATGACAGGTAAAATGACATTGCAGCACTAAGATTGATTTTGGCTTTGATTCCCAAGTAAGCGTCAGGTTTGATTTTAAACTACTATCATCGCTTGACTCCAATGCTGCAAATTTAGCACAAAACTTCCGAAATCATATGATGCAGCATTTAAAATGACACGAAAAATGATATTCGATTTGTGATCAGCCGCTGCTAGATCTCCACTATGAGAAAAAAGTTGTTTTTGAAAATTTAAATTAATGAAAAAAGCACCCAAGACTTCACTAATCTTTCAGCATTAATTCCCTTGGTTTTGTATTTGGCATGATCGAGTTCTTTGCTGTTCATCCCTCCAGTATAGTATATTTTCTTAAACTTTGCTCCTTTTTCATTGGCTGTTATTTTGCAGAGGTTAAAGAAGCAGCAGTTTAAGGCTGAATCGCCACACGTCACGGTTTTCAGTCACCATTTCGATAAAGTCTTAAATCAGCGATGAATTTTCATAGTGAGTGCGTGACATCACAAATACATTTGCTTCTCCCGATTGTTGCGGGCACATTGGTGGAGCAGCCGCAAAGGCTGGCTGATGGAAATTGCTTTTTCTCAAAAGAGTCTCTCTGCCTGCGTCTCAAACGACACTCTGTGATGTTGTGAAATATTTATGAGAAAGCTGTAACGGCATATTTTGTTTTGGAAAAATTTCATGTGAAGTTTTAATTTGAGGCTAAGTACTCGTACTGTGTTTGGATTATAGGAAACTAGTCTTTCAGTGTTTGAAAAAATATTCTCGACAAATCTGTTTGTTCTCATTTCAATGCACTGTGTAGTAAGAGAGAGTTTAGAAGACAAGTTTTAGAATGAGTTGAGAGAGAAAAACCACCCTTGTTTAATGCAAACTTTTTTCAACTTGATCAAGCCGTTATTATTATTTTATTACGGTCAGAAAATTAGAGTGTAAATTATCCAAATTAAAGTCATTTTTGGTGGATTGGTGGTACGCTGTTGGTTTGACAGCTACTATTTTGTTATCTTATTGGTGTAGTGAGTACAGCAGGTTTTAGAAAAAAGCAAATAAACAACGAGAAAAAAACGCCATTAAAACCGTAGCATATGGCTCATTTTATCATCAAACTACAAATTGGTTTCAAATCATATTATTGCGTAGCACAATAATGCGATTCTGCACAATTTTTTAATCGCAATTGTAACTACACTTGATTCACCAAGTTGCTTTGACCAAGAGACAGCGAAGGGACCTTTTGATCGTCGAATCCAGCTGCCACCTGCCCACCTCTGTACCACACGCGGTCAGTAGCGTAGCCAGGGGGGGGGACGGGGGGGCTCAAGCCCCCCTCCTCATTGGCCTGAAAAGTATGCAAAATTGCCCGTTTTTAGTGCTTTTGATTCCGATTTTTGCTCAAAAAATGAAAACAGCCACCCCTGAAGGGATTTGGGTGCCGAAGTTGTGAAGGAGTTGCCATGATTCGGCCGGAAGAACCGTTTGAATTTCCGATTTCGGCTGAAAAATCTGTCCCAGTTTTGGTGAAGACCTTTTCTTTTTTTTTTTTTTTTTTTGAGATCACCTGTCTTTGGGCGGAAAAGACGTTTGAATTTCCGATTTCGGCCAAAAAATCCGTCTCAATTGCAGATAAACCGTTTGAAACTGATTCAAGAGCAATGAAGATTCGGGTCAAGGTCGCTTACAGTTGTCTCACTCTTTCAAAAAATCCCCCCCCCCCCCTTTTCCAAATCCTGGCTACGCGTCTGCACGCGGTGGAGGCTTTACGCTGTCCCTTTAATTGCTAAACGTCAAGCAAGAAAGCTGTGAATACCAATTATTATAGCCTTTGGTTTAACCCGAACCGGAAGCATCTTAAAATATAGTAGAAGTTATCGTCTATATACATCGCGATAAATCACCATTCTTGTTGTATCTTGCAACTTGAATTGATGAACGCCTGAAAGGTAAAATGAGAAGTAAGATGAAGTAATTGTTGAAGTATTTTTCTTTTTTTTTGCAAAGCTATAACTGTCACGTGTGAATGTGTGCAGCAATGTGTACTGTTGTGCCGTTAAGGTAGCTGATTGGAAATAACGATAAAATCACTAAAACAATAAAAGTTTATGGTTTGTTATAACAGGCTACGGCATATACAACAATAAAGCGTGCTACATAATGGACATTTTCGTTATTGCAATAAAACATGTCCACAATAGCTTTTAAAACTGACACTAGGAATGAATATCCAAAGGTATCGATATCTCTTATTGCATTGAATTAGTTATTCGCACGTTATTTTTCTCGAATTGAGATGTTTACGCTCTTCAAGTCGAGCGTTTTTTTTTAACTAAATAAGTCTTAAAAGATGCAAAAAAAAAATAGCAACAAAAAAAGCCAATAAATTAATCAGAAAGCAACAAACGAAAGTGAAAGAAATAAAATTCTTTATGTAAACCCAGCACTTATTTTTCATTAGTTCTCACGCAGTACGTAGCATTAGATTTGTTTAGGAAAAAAAAAACACAACACTGATAAAAAAATTTGTATTGTCTTTCTGATACCCGTAGCTACATTTTACAGGTATCGCGTGCAGGTATTTTTGGACATTTTCAGTAAGCTGTATAGATTTCTAGCCATGTTCTTTTTAAAATTTTAAGTTAGGACTTACAGCAGAAAATGCAACTGGTTCAGATGAATCAAATGGTAATAGCTGTAAAGAGTATGATTATAGTTAGATTAGAAAGTAAAGAAGCTAATTTATGATCAACAAAAGTTACAGTAAGGGTCACTTTTATTTCTTACTAAAATAATAATAGCAAAGCTACATCTGAGAATCAAAGTAAGGATAATGCCGATGTGACTTCATTCAAAATTGTAAAATTAGATGTGATTATTTTGCAGATGAATATTTTAGTTTTTATCCTCTTATGCTTAGTTGATCTATACGTAGATGCCGAATTCTGGCATCTTCATAATTTAGTTGAATATTTTGTGTCTTATACTGCACAAAACATTGAGAAAGCTATTTCGAGTTGCGAAACCATGCATGGAGCAAAACTGGTTATGATTCAAACAGAAGATAAGCAGGTTTTCTTGGAAGGGTTGTTTGCAAACAATAGCAATTATTCATCAGGTAATTATTAAAGTACCGCATATATTACAAATTCGTAAAAAACGAAAATTTTTATTAAATCAGTTAGAATTATTGGTTGGTGGTACAGAAATTGAGAATTGCTATGATTAAAATGTTCATGTCTTTGAAGCTCCTTTTGTCAGACATTTGTCAAGAACAATCGTCAGAATGGAGAGTGCAGAAAAAGGAGCAGCTATTTATTCAAAAGAAGCAGCTATTTATATAAAAATTCGAGTCTTGATTGGCTGGAAAAAGACCAATGAGAGAGCGTCATTAGTGGACAATCTTTAAGTTGTACGCAAATTATTTTTGTCGGCAGAGGGCGGGGTTAGAAGTTTTGATGAAAGTGACTTCAAAAGCAGATAGATGGGAAGGAGAGCGTAATAGAGAATAAGGAGTCTACAGTTATCATATATGTTGAGCACAGGCAGAATTTTGTAACAGATGAAATCCAATGCTTAAATCAGAAGCAAGAAACTGGATATCTGGCTGGGTGGAAGATTTGCACTGAAGGGCAGGAAGTATGTAAATTGTATCTACCATAGGCTGCAGGACAGAATACAAGAACACGTTCCCAAATCTATCCGCTCTTGCTCCTCCCAAAAACGCATACATCCTGCCCGTCTTCGCAAATCTTCCACCCAGCCTAATACCCAGTCTCTTGCATCTGATTCAACTACTGACCTTCATCCTTTACAAAATCTTGCCAGTGCTCAACATCATGATCACAATAGATTTTCTATTTTTGCCTAAGGCCGCTCTCCTTTCCATCTATCGGATCTTGAAGATACTTTCATCAAAACTTCTAACCCTGTCCTCTGCCGACAAAAAGAATTCGTGTACAGCTTAAAGATTGTACAGTAATGACGCTCTCTCATTGGTCTTTTTCCAGTCAATTACGACTCGGTTTTACCTATAAATAGCCGCTCGTTTTCCTGCGCTCTCCATTCTGACGATTGTTCTTGACAAGTGTCAGACGAAAACCTGCTTCGAAGACATGAACAACTCAAACACCGTAAAATCAGTTAGTTTGACAGCATAGTATAAAAAGTGAAATAAGTTTTGCCCTCAAAAGGAAATTCTTTAGTAGCGTCTGTTAATTAATTTGATTCTTTATAAATCTTTAGTGAATCATAGCTTAACTGCGTTTGTTGTTAAAAACAGCAGGAGGTATTTAACCAACGCATTTTACGCGGAAGGGGGGGGGTAAAATGCCCCCCTAATTAACTCCTAAAACAAAAGTCAAGAAAACACCAAATTTAGCATGTGGGTTGGTGTTCACCAACTTTTTTAGTTAGTTTTGAGTTGATGACGCCATCATTGTGACGTCATTGCCAATTTTTTGAAAAAATACGTCATTTTTACAAGGACGTCACAGGAGGTATTAATTTTGTACATAGGTTTGTTTTTTGATACTGAATCACAAAGTGCCTAAGCTAAGACATATACTTCGCAAAAATGTCTTATGACGTCGTTTAAGTAAAGTACTGGGCCAAAATTTGCTCAGATTTTAGAAAGTGACCAAGGAAAACCTGAAAAATAGGAAAATTTCGAGCAACTTTAAATTTTTAGGAGCTATTTGTAATAAACTTTGACCCAAAGTCAAGTTAATTAGAAATAAAAATCTTTTGGCCGAAAAGATTTATCACAAAAAAAACAAAAAGGGAGGAGACAAAAATTTCCCCCTAGCCATGCAAAATACGGTTAAAGGAGGATTAAAGGCAAATTTAATTGGGGTATGTAAAGTTAGGTCAATCGCATTAGACTAGATTGGTGTTGACTCCATCCTTCTTGATCCAGCCATTTTGGAAATTTTCTACTTCAAACACGACGTAGGGGCCTCTAAAGTTATAAATTTTAATAATTTTATTGGCAACCCTGACGTTGGTAGCCTTAGCATCGTTGGCAACGCATTCCCAGTTTTTAACTAAAGCTATGCCGCTTTTAAGCTACTGCGTTGAGTCGGTTTGCCGTGCAATAATCGTTTGATTTTGTCAGCAGAACAGAACCAAGCTGGAAAAAATAGTAGACTGTACGGTAGTCTAGCTAACAAACGTATAAGAACTAGTGAAAGTAAGGCTAGTAGCAGAGGTAAAGTCCAGAACACAATGTTCGAGGCCAAGGGTAAGCACTTAAAATAAATCCGAGGCCATGGACGGAATATTTAATGACAGAACCTCTCGAAGCCAAGGACCAAGAACACAATTTTTCTAAATTATGCTCGGCTAATTTTCATCATTTTTCAGCGCGAAAAGTTTTAAAGATAATGCAATTCGTTAAGCTTTTGAATATGATTTGAAACTAGTAGTTTCTAATAATAATGATATCATTTTGAAGTTCTACACGTTAGCAGTAATGTTGATTACCTTGCGTAGCGGTATTATGATAATGAAATTAAGGCCGTAATTCGTGAAATGGGAATAACTAAGTTCTAAACGAGAAAATGGTCAATTTTAAGACCTTTAACAGTTAAAGACACGATGCAAGCGTTTACTGGTTATGGATCCCGATTTCTTTTTAGCAAAAAATTTTCTAAATATTTTCATATTTTTTTAAATATTAAATGGCGACTACAAATTTATCTAAAAAGTATTACAAAATACTGTAAAATTGTGTTTTTAAAATGAACTAAAGTACCCAACCCAGTATTTGCAAGCTTATGTTCTAGAAAAAAACATGGTTCTGTGAGCGAGGGCAAAGGCCCAATGCCTCCATTGAACAAGTTTAGTGATTTTTTTCTTTTCAAAAAAATAGCCATTTTCGTGACTTTTTTATAAAGGAATTTCAAAGCTTTTGATTTTCAAAGCGAATTAAAAAAAAAGAGAAAATACCGTAAAAGTTAAGTTAGTAGAAAAACTTTAGTTTTCCAATTTTTTCAATCCTAATTTTGAACCAATCTTTCTTTCATTCTCAGTGCATGTGATGTCTGTTAATAGTCTCGCATCTAATGCCTATCAATAAACGAGTGCGTCCGTTTCGGCCGCCAAAAGACACTTTGTAAAGTGTATATACTGTACTGATATAGTCAAAATAAGGATTATTTAACGGCAAAAAATACCCTGAGAAGCCCAGCAGGGTTGTATTAAGGAGGAATGCATTGGAGACATTTGCTGCGGGCCCTCCTTCAAATTTCGGTATATTGGTAGACGACAAACTAAATTGGAAACATCAAGTAACACAAATTTACTCAAAAATTGCAAGAAGTTTATGGGCTCTATATCACATTAGAAACTACGTCGATAAACAGACAATGAAAATGGTGTACTACAGTCTAGCGTATTCTCACCTTCAATATTGTATAAATAGCTGGGGTAGTGCTTCAGAAACTACGTTGCATCCTCTAAAAATAATTCAAAAAAGAAATATCAGAATAATAACAAGAAGTAAATATAGAGCACACGCTGAACCTTTGTTCCATAGTTAAAATGCTTAAAATTAAATGACATTTATAAGCTAGAAATGGCAAAGTTAATGTATAGACTAAATAATAACATGATATCTTCAACCAAAGCCAACGATTTTCAGTTAATTAGCCAATGTCATGATCACGGAACACGATTGAAAAACAACCAAAATTTTTGCTTACCTCGAGTTACAACTAAATTAGGTCAAAATACGACAATTTTTTCAGGAACAAAAATATGGAATGACATTAACAAACAGCTTAAGGAATTATCATTTTGAGCATTTAAGAAAACTTTCAAAAATCAATTAATTTCTAAGTACCATTCTACAACCTGACATTACTGACAACTATGCAAAATGGCAACATTTTGCAATACCGTATCTTCCAAACAGTTTTGGTGGCTGCCAGATTCTTACTATACAGTTTATTTTGAAATGTTTTGTAACTACTCTGTATAAAAGTGGAAATTCATACTTTTGTAACAGTTTTTTTCTGTGCCTTCAAGCGCCACTGTCTTTGCTTGAATAGGATTAAGCTATGCATTTCTGTCATCGCTATTCTTTTTTTTTTTTTTTTATTGTGCATAAAACGTCAGCCATTTTTTACGACTTTCTGTTATATTATAGATCCTTAAACTGTACGTGGTATATAATTTAATCGTTATTGCACTATTTCATAATATTTTCTATTTATGTTTGGTTTTGTAACAGACTCCATGACCTTCTTAGAATTGGATCAGGCAATGTAAATCCCTCATCGCTTTTACTAGTAAGATGGTCATGACCTTCTGCGATACGAGTATAGCTGCTGCATTCTTGAACTGTAAATAGTGTATATAGTGTGCATATTTTTTTTTAGTCTTCTTTTGCTTTGGAATAATTGCTTGTATTTTTAGTAGGGTTGATCAAATTCAAAGCTTTCCAAGTTTGAAATTCTAGCGTACAAAAAACTGCGATACGAATCCCGAAATTCAATTTTGCTAATATTAAATTTAAGTTACATTTCACATCGAATTTTAGAAATATATGTATATATTTTTTTAAAGTCATATTTCAAGTTTCTTAATTCATCCAACAAAAGACCCAACCCTACTGCTTTTTAGGAACTGGCCAATCTAAATCATAACAGTAACGATACCAGACCCATATTTTGAGACGGAAGTGCAGGTGATGGTTGACTCGATAACATTTAGTCCTTCGCCATCATCTTATCAAGAACTGTGTCTAATGTACATAATTTATCTTGAAACTATATAACTGCATGTGTAATGCGCATAATTCAGTCGCTGTGCTTAATGAAAAAAATAAATAAATGGTAAATTAGTTTTTGCCTTCAGTCCTCGTTAAAGAGTAAGTAGATTTTACGTTTAAGACAATGCTGTCAAGTAGACTAATTCTTATGCTTCTCGCTTCTAAGAAAGAGGTTTAGTATAAAATCGTCGTGCCTTCCGCTATCCAAGATTAGTCGTAGATTGATGGTAGAAGCAAATCATACACTTCATGCAAATTTAAAAATATATATTTGATGTAATTAAGAACAATGCACAAAAATAATTTGTGATTATTGTTCTAAAATTCTTAGATCAGTGTTTTTTAAACTTTCTAACTCAGCGTAAATTACTCTGACTTAATTTTTACTCTGACTCAAGTAAAAAGAAGGGTGCATATTGAAATAAAAAAAGAACTTCCGGTCTCATTATTAGATGGGTAACAGCCTGGAACTTCAATCAATGAAAGAAAATCTTGCAATAATAGTCAATAATAATTTAGTAGTGATGTTTTGACGTTTGCTGGTCAGAGCCTTAATTTTTAATCGTTTGCGTGCTATCTGGCCCAAAGACTACCAGCGCGGAAGCCTAGGCAAGAGTCACCAGAACGGCGACTACTTAAAAACAAGCAATGCTAAAAGTTGCCTTCTCGCAGGAATCGAACCTGCAACCTTTGGATTACAGATCCACTGCTCTACCACTTGAGCTAGATAAGACGTTTCCTACCAAGCTAAATTTTGGCTATTTAAACCCAGCAACGTAATGCTTGTTCTATGATGTTAATAATTTAGTTGTGATGTTTTCACGTTTTTTCCCATTGCTTGTTTTAAAGTAGTCGCCGTTCTGGTGACTCTTTCCTAGGCTTCCGCGCTGGTAGCCTTTGGGCCAGATAGCACGCAAACAATTAAATATTAAAGCTTTGACCAGCAAACGTCAAAACATTACAACTAAATTATTATTAACATCATAGAACAAGCATTACGTTTCTGGGTTTAAATAGCCAAAATTTAGCTTGCGAGGAGACGTCTTATATAGGTCAAGCGGTAGAGCAGTGGACCGGTAATCCAAACGCTGCAGGTTCGATTCCTGCGGGAAGACAACTTTTCGCATTGCTTGTTTTTAGGTAGTTGCCGTTCTGGTGACTCTTGCCTAGGCTTCCGCGTTGGTAGCCTTTAGGCCATGTAGCACGCAAACGATTAAATAATAATCAATTTACTCAGAAAAACACAACAAAAATGATTAATATAATTTATGGATATTTAGCTTCTTAATAAAGAAGCTTCTCGAGGCGCGGGTTAAAATTGCTGAAAACAAGTATAATCTCCTCTCATTTGCAACTTTAAGACGACTTCGGGACGTAGTTTTTATATCTATTAGAACAAACGTAGCAGCTTATTTATGTACGAATGTCAGTCAAAAAGTAAGGAGCCCAAAACCACTTTACAATGTAATCTCCGCGTTTTTCAAGTTCAACAAGCCATCGACAAATTAAGGAATCTATGCCCGTCTTGTAAAATTCAGCAGGCTGTGTTTTTAACCAACTTCTTAAAGCTTGCTTGGCTTGTTCATCATTAGTAAAGCGCTGTCCCCTACCTCCTTCTTTTAATGGTCCAAAAAAATGATAGTCAAATGGTTCCACATCGGGTGAGTGTGGGGGATGAGTTATCGTCGCCCATCCGAAAGAAGCGATTGCTTCACGAGTTTTGAGACTGGTGTGGGGCCTGGCGTGATTGTTTTGCAGCAACAGCTTAGACATGTCCAGGTTAGGTCGTACTCTTTTTACTCTCGCTTTCAATTTGCCTAAAGTTTCAAAGTAAGCATCTGTGTTGATGGTGGTACCTCTAAACTTAAAATCAATCAATATGACTCCTTCAATGTCATTAAACACAGTTGCCATAATTTTTCCAGTTGAGCGCTGACTGCTACTTCTTTGTCAGTCGTTGAGATTACTCAAAGTTGAATCATCTTGATTGCCTTTAACCCTGCATACCCACTTTTTTACTGTGCTGCAGCCTGTAGCAGCATCTCCACAAACCTTTACCGATCTTTGGAAAAAAAGTTTTGGTGACTCCCGTTCCCAAACAAGTAATTCAATCACAGCTAATTGCCTCTGACGGACACCCTGTGGTGGCGTCATTTCCAAAGTACCGCACCAGAAAAGGATACGTCAACACAATTATTTTTTACAATTTATCTTCATTGCAGTTAATTTTCTAAACACTCTTAAAATTTCTAGAAAAACTATGAAGGTTAACTTGAATAAATTGAACAGGGCTCATTACTTCTTCCTTGACCCTCGTACGAGTATGTTGTTGGAAATGGAACAAATATGCCACAAACCTCTCAATTTTCAATACAGTTTTTATCCCCTTTCTCACATATGGTCATGAATGTTGGGTAATGACAAAAAGAGTGCGATCACAAGTGAGAGCGTTCAAAATGAGGTTTTTACAAAGAATTGAAGGAGTTACACTGGTTACCAAGATGCGTAGCTCTGAGATTCGAAAATCTCTAAACATTGAGCTCTTACTTTTCCAAATTGAAAGATCTCAGCTTAGATAGTTTGGTCATGTAAGCAGAA
This sequence comes from Trididemnum nubilum, assembly GCA_963965965.1. NCBI lineage: Eukaryota > Metazoa > Chordata > Ascidiacea > Aplousobranchia > Didemnidae > Trididemnum > Trididemnum nubilum. Next base: position 16,586,169 of record OZ014469.1, read on the forward strand.
TGCCCTTGGAAAGACTCTCCAAACAAGCTTTACTTGCCAAAACAAACGGGAAAAGACCAGTTCAACGATCTAGAACTACAGATTGACCAATTACATTGAGGATCTTGCATGAAATCGCTTGGGACTTTACCAAAGCGAAATGGTAGAGGTGATGGTAAACTGTGAAGTGTGGCGGCTTAATCTCAAGCTGCTGCCCCCACAGCCTTCACTGAAAGCGAACAATGAAGAAAGAAAAAGGTACATTGGTGCGTACTGTAAAGCAGATATCAGTTTAAAGGAAAACAATCAACTATGTTTTACAATGCATGCACACAAATCGCCCCTGTTTTGTACAGCAAAGGTTGTGTCCTCCGCCCACGATCACAAGCCGTTTATGCGACGTACCGGTTACTATTTAACAGTACATCAAACAAGAATATTTCTGTACTAAATAGGAGTTCAAGTAAACCATTATGAACAATGTGGATGAGAATGAGAGTCTTTATCTTAGGCTGCGTTTACATGTAGGTTTGACAATTAGGTTTCGCTCCTGGTTGTCAAACCTGTCGCGTTTACACATGACAAAAAAGTCGTTTACACATAGCGGTTTGACGACTAGGAACGAAACCCTGCGCAAGTGGAAACAATAAAAGGTTGCAGAAACCAGTTTTTACACTCGGTTTTCAAACCTGCCTTTTTCGAGGTTTTGAAATCTGAAAGGCATTAAAAGAAGTGCGAAAGCAATGTTGCAAGCAAAACAAAAGCACTAAGTGCGCTGCAGCTGTATTTGCTGAAGCTACCGCTTCCAACACTTTAATCCCAAAAATATAGAATAAAAATCATGTAATCGAGGTTTTCGTGTCAAGAGCGTTCACATATGAAACTTGGCAATTCAAGGCGCGAAACCCAGGCGCGAAAGTCGCTCGAAAATGAAAAATACGAAACCTGGTTTCACGATGAGAAAACTCGTTTGCACATGGCTGAAGTTTCATTTCTGATTGCGAAAACCGCTATGTGTATACGCAGCCTTAGTTTGCGTCAAACATTGTTGTTTGCTGTACTGAGCAGACTTTCATATGCACACGTGGATCCCCGGATTTCGACTGGAAACCCCTGAGTCTCCAAACCTCCCTTTAAGAACCCCTGTTAAAATTGGTCTTACATCACTCAATCGTAAATGTGGTTATGAAAAGGAAATGCAATTTCCAAATCCATTACGTTGTCAATAAAGCTAGGAATTCAAATAAAAACACACTAAAACAGTCAACTTGCAGTGCTTATTTATATTTAGAAAGCTAGGAATTTCAAAAGTAAAAGGACATAGCGTAAAATTATGTTCGGTTCAGGGATCTGGTAAAGTTATGACTTTGACAGCAAAATGCCCAACTGGTTGATTAAAATGCTATGCTATCGTATCACTAGCTAGCTGTTTTTGCATTATGCCAGCATGACACTAAAATGCCTCTAAAACCTTCTGCAGTTGAAAATGTTTTATAAGTTTTTTTGACGTGGCCCAAATAAAAAAAAAGTTGATAAATTGCTCCCTCCTAAATTTTAATATTACTGTAGATATGAAATACTCAGCGAAACTTAGCTTTGTTTGTTATTTTAGATTTTTGGCTTTGATTTGTACAATTTTTAGGGCATCAAAAATATCGGCATACTGAGCTAAAATGCATCAAACCTGGTACGTTTTTATATTAGTAACTAGCTGATTGAAACGCTATGCTAAAATCCAAGGTGTTGAAAGCTTTCTAACGTTTTTGCTTCATTTTATTCGAATTACGTTTATTTTTTTTTGGTTTTGTATTGTTCTATGGTCCAAAAGGTTAACGAGGGGCATGATATACAGTGCTTCCCTAACTGCCCTATTAGATGCGCAACATATGCAGTTAATTACAGCATAGTAAAACAATGAGAAAATAACATTTCAAAATTATGGACAACTGTATGGTAGCAAGCATCGCAATTATATCTGTCAATAATATAACTACATCTATCTTTTACTACAATTTAACGTCATTACAGTATCAAAAACTAATTACTTCAAAATAAAGTTTCAGAATTTCATTTTCTTTAATTTATTTTTATTTTTCAATATGACATGATCTTAACTCAGTCAATGGGTCAATTTTTGCTTTAGCTCAGAATAGGCTTACATTACAAAACCAGCAGGCAATATTTGTTAAGCTGCATTTACACGGGCGACTTTTCGCTGCAAGAATTGACAATATGTTGTTTTTTTTTCTTTCTCAAATCGCGAGGTAACTAACACGGCGTAAGATTCACGTGAGATTCAGTCTGCGCGATATCGCCAGACACGCCCCCAAAAAAATCAAATCGCAGCAGTCACTCACACGGGAGGGATTTTAACGCGATGCTCGGATACGATTGCAACTTGCAGAAGTCACATACACGTTGAGACTGCGCACCAGTGATTCCCGCAAAATCGAGTCGGCGGAAAAGTCGCTGTCGCACTGGTTCAATTTCACGGTGCGCGGTAGTTTTAAAGCGCTAGTTGTTGGTTTTGAATTTGCAAAAGCCAACTGCTGCAAAAGCACTTCAATGCGCAGTTTGTCAGCTTTTGCATTTGAAACAATCACGCTTCGGAATTTTGAAAACGAAATTGTATGAAACCAACGCAAGCGTAAAACGAAATAGAGTGAATACAATCAAGCAGCTAATGTCGTTAAAACTTGCAATGAAAATGCAAGGTGAAAGATGAAGCAGCAAGGGCGGCGTGCTGCTCGTGTATAATAGCTCGTGCAAGATGTATAATACGTAAGCGCTTGAAACTACTCGAAAAAGCTTACTTACTGTGTATCATTCTGAGTTGGCTTGGATGGAGCAAAGTCAAGCGGACATTAATGCACATAATTTATTATAAAATTCTGTCATTTACCTTTTTGGTCTTGGTTTTTCTCTACAGCAACCCATCTCTGAATGTGTTTCTTGTTTGGTTATGCATATATAATTGGTGGTACGAAATAATAAAGTTTATCAACGTTTTTGTGATGTTAATTCTAAAAACACTTTTGAAATTACTTTTCCTCCAAGTAGCTTATGTGTATGTATGACTAACAAAGTCATATTGTTTATTTCCTAAAAGTGCAAGAAAATTTTATATTTTATAGCAGATCTGTGCTGTCATATTATACGAAATGCTAATTGTTAAATTTTGAGGCGCCTTCTGTCGCTATAGAAGTACTGGCTCTTTTTGAATTAAACCAACATTTAAAAAAATCCATTTTGCATTCATATAATTTGTGTTTTGATGTAATTTTGTTATGGTGCTACTAAACCACAGCCGTTACAAGGTACCAATACCCACAATAATAAAATAAGCAGCGCATGCATTTGCTAAACTCAACGCAATTATAGTAAGTATGCTGCGGAGGATGAATTATTATAAACAGTGCAAAAATACGTCAGTAACTTCAGGTCAAAACTCACTCCTGGCGTTATTGAAATGAAAAAGCGTCACAAAACTACTCAAATTCTAAAAATGGTGCAACTGAAATTGAGAGCATGATTTGAGTAGAAAAACAGCATTTTCATAAAATTAATGTTTAATTACAATGTGGTGCAGTTGGTGTTGTGTTTCTCCACTTAACTGTGGGTAACCAACTTAGATTTCGAATTCAGGATAAGCTACTCAATGCAGTAGTTCGGAATTCAGCCAAAGTTTACGAAGTAATTTTGAGTGAAAAAAAACTAAATTAGTATGAAGTGCATTACAACAGAATTGCCAATTATTCTTCACAGAGAATGAAGCCTAAAACCCTCCGATCACAAGCATTGTCAAAAAAAAAAGCGATTTTATACTTATCAAAAAAAAATAAAATATGCTACAGTTTGAGATATAATTTTAGTCTGAGATACCAATAGCCGAATACATATTTAACAAAGATCTATTCACTCACAAACGTTGCTAACTCTAGTGCCTTTACCCACTAGGCCGTGGCAAAACACGTGTACTGGTGACAAAAATCTTTTATAAAACTTCATTGTCACAAGTTTTGGGCACGACTACCCCAAACCATGTGATCTAAAGCCTTCAAAAATGCAGGTCAACAATTTCATTTATAGACTTATCATATCTCTAAATTTTAACCTTTTTGCCTTGGTGGTTTTGGAGCTTTTTTATACGGACAAGAAAAGTTTTTAAATGAATAAACAAATAATTAAATAAATAAAAAAGAGGCGGAATTCAAAAAAATTAAATGTGGGAGCTAAAACTGCATTCCCAAGCGCTTCTAAATTCAAAAAATTTTTTTCTCCTCCCGCAGTTAGTTTTCGAGTTAGAGCAATTTGAACCTCCAATTGGTATTTCGGTTGTTTGGCTTGGAAATCCGTATCACATCACTGATTTTTCCCCAAAATTTGCAAAAAGGTTGTTCTATATGTACCCCACATAAGCTCTAAATTTCAAGTTTCTACCTTTAGCCGTTTCAAACGTAAAGCGATTTTGGTTTCTGGTTGCAGAAAAATTGTTAATTTTGCAAAAAAGAATTTCTTTTGCTTTTTTCCGAGCAAAATTCAAAATATTAGACATCCAATTCAAAATATTTAAAAAGACCAATTATTTTTTCTTTACTTTCTGTATTTAAGCTATTTTTATTAAAATAATTTTATAAGAATACAAGATTATTTTTTGCTCATCATTCAAAAACAAAATTTAGAATCAATGCCAGTCTCAGCGTAAAAAAATTATTTAAGAACGCAGGCTAGTACAACGCAGGATGTAAGTAATCAGCCTTTTTATTCGCCTTTTCTATTTTTCCGTTGTTGAGTAGCTTTCTACAGTAATCATGACTTAGTAGGCCTACAACAACAGACAGCTTTTAATCAAGCAAGAATAAATTAGTGACACTTTATTATTCAACACAGTTAAGAACAAACAAGGCTGAAAAGTTGTGAAAATTTTACAGCCGCCAGTTTCAACTCAAATTTACTTGTTCTTATAAAAAATGTATAATTTTTAACACTGCTGTGGATATACGAAAATTTTTTAAAAGTTGTGAAAAACATACTGGAGAAAAAACTTTGCATAGCACTGATTTGATCAATGCCTGTGATACAGAAAATTTGATTAGTAAAGGTGCGTTTAGACTGGACGCGAAGCAACGCGAAGCGAAGGTTGGCGACCTTCGCGAGTGGTCGATTACGTCACTCGCAAAGGTTGCCAACCTTCGCTAGTCTTCGCGAGTGGTTGCTAATCTTCGCAACTGGTCGCTTCATAGGCTAATTTTTACAACTTACTTTTAAAATGTATTCAATGAGCAGAAAGCTTTGTGTAGTTTATTATTGAAGCGCTATTATAGTAATCACAGGTTCTGTTTCGTCATAGCGCGCTGGAATTACCGGTAAAACGAAGACTGAGTTTATATTATGTTATCACGCAATAACCGTGAAGAAGAGTCTAGAGTAATAACAGCTCAGGTAACAAAACAATCTTGAGAAAAAAGTTTGTAAAGTTTAAGTGAAAAACGAAGTACAGTAGATCGAATTTGGAAATGAAAGGACAAGTCATTTCTTCAAAAACGTAGTAGTACTTGGCCTATTTACTAGCTATCAATGATTTGTTTAGATCCTTCCACTGAAAACTTGCCATAATCTGTTTTGACGATGACAGTTCTGGGTTTTAATGCAGAAACGCAAAAAGCTGAAAGCAGATGTCAAAAGTTCTCTTTAGGTGTTTACTCAGTTAACAAATCCTTAAACGCTTTCACCATCCATGTCTCATTATGGTAGTGGTAGATCTACCGGTATCTTGTAGAGTGTAAACCAATAGGCTAGTCTACAGGTTCATTTAAAGCATAAACTACGTTGTTTTTTTGATGTGATTTTTCTTTTTCAGGCAAGCATGTTATGATACCTGTAGTAAGCTTAAACAGTTGTTTGTATGTGTTATTTAGTGCTGTTTATGAAGACTCCCAATGTTAACGCTATGAGTGAAACTGAAAGCTGGATTTGTCATCAGTTATGTAGTGGATTTTTTGCTTATTGTGCAATGGATTGCTGTGTTGATTTGCTGGAGAAAGCAAAAAAACATAGCAGTTTTTGCATGGTTTGACACTATCATCGAAGGACAAGAATTCAGCACAGTGATACCTGATACCAGCAGTTGCTTTGAGGAAAAGTCAGCTTCTAAAACTAAGTTTGGTGTTTTATTCGCTAGCGGAGCGCTTATCGATGTTCAGTGCGAAGTTAAATGCTATCAAGAGCATTTTATTAGTTTGCATTTTCTTGCGGTACCAGTAGGCTACGTTGCGACGGTTGCGTTTACCTCAAAAAGCTTCGCTCCAAACCACCGTTTGTAAGATACAAACAAACTTATAGCTGTAAGGTCAAGCCCCCTCTAAGCGTGTTTTTGATTATGCCCCAGATAAAAAAAAACATTTAGATTTTTTCATTTGAAAATTGTTACTCAAGCATCTGAATAAAAGTGTTGTTAGTTCTCACATTTTTATGTAACTGACGCTTCCTTCCCCAGTCCAATTATTATTATTATAAATGCTGTATCAAGTTTTTTGTTTAGTTTAGAGAATGGAACAATAGTAATGAACTTGCTTGGCGGGTACTTCTCTACCAATAATAGTGACCTCAGCAAAAAAACAGAACTCACTTTCTACTGGTTAGATATATATTGGCTTTCTAGTTCATCTAAATACACTGACTGCAATTGCAATGATTGAACTTCAGACTTAAAATTGTTTACTTTGTCACTTTATTCACCATGTAAAGCAGTAAAAATTTTAAGAGACAGTAAAAATGTTTTGAAATTCACAAACAACTAAATTCAGATATTACACAAAGACACAGTAAATGAATATTTAACACACTTGACATTTCTATTTTCATCAATTAGGACTGGAGTGAAAAATCACTACCAGACTACAATATTCATAATTATAAAACTTGGGGTAGTCCAAAACCATTGCTTCCAGTTCAACTTGATCACGGTCACAAACCTTCAGAAACAAGAAGACTTTTAAGAGGACATTCAGAAGAAAAAATTCCATGTTTGTAGCTATTCAAAGAAGTGACTACTAATTAGGCCAATCCAAAAGTTCATAGGAATTTTTCGATTTTTTGTATCTATGTAGCTCTTGTATGTAGCAGTGTAGCTTGAAACCAATTTTAAATACAGTTCTTTTCACCAAGTTGGCTTGGTCAAAAAGGCAGTGAAAAAAGTTTTGCGAGTTTTCCAATATTCAAGGAATTGTTCAATTGTGGTTACTTTTAAAACAACAAGCTAACAAACAATGAGTAAAAACACTATCAACACATTCAAAACTAGCCTGTTGGTTGGTTATTTTATATTCTGAAAAAAAACATCATGTTAGTTTAAGTTTACTTTAAGACAAAAAAGCAAAAGCTGCTCAGCAAAAGAACTACTGGACTGGTCTTCTGCTATGCTGCACAGAATAAAAAGTTTTGGTTTAAAAACTAGATGTCGTGGGGCTAGGCCTACCGCTTTGCTGCATTCATTATAATGAAGCTTTGAGATCCAGCATAGCTATGAAAAATCACTCTAGGATTTACAGCCTTAGCTGTCTAGATCCAAATTAACTTGGCTAGCCTAGGGCTATCGCGAATCTAACTTTGCCAACAACCTAGACCTACTCTTTGGACTGATAAATAGGCGCTAAACCATACAAATGAACTATTTATATTATTTTCTAGCAAACTGCGATCGTAAAAATCAAATCAGTGAATTAGTTGGTTATCTTACTACAGCCTGCAAGCAAGCGCTGTTGCGCAACTGCTCGCGAAGGTTGCGAGCGGTCGCAACCTTTCGCGAGCTGTCGATGACGTCAAATTTTGGTTGCTTTGCGTCGCTTCGCGTTGCTTTGCGTCCAGTCTAAACGCACCCTAAAGGTGCGTTTAGACTGGACGCGAAGCAACGCGAAGCGAAGGTTGGCGAAGGTCGCCAACCTTCGCGAGTGGTCGATTACGTCACTCGCGAAGGTTGCCAACCTTCGCAAGTGGTTGCTAATCTTCGCGACTGGTCGCTTCATAGGCTAATTTTAATAACTTACTTTTAAAATGTATTCAATGAGTAGAAAGCTTTGTGTAGGCTACTTTATTATTAAAGCGCTATTATAGTAATTACAGGTTCTGTTTCGTCATAGAGCGCTGGAATTACCGGTAAAACGAAGATTGAGTTTATATTGAACGAAGATTGAGTTTATAAGTCGGCAGCGTGGCCGAATGGGTTAAGGCGTCGTTTTTACGACGACTCTGATCGCAGGATCATGAGTTCAACCCGCACCCTGGTTACGTTGTTGCGTCCTTGGATAAGACGCTTTACGATAATTATCTCTGCTTGATGGCTTCGAACAAGCAGCAAATTTACGTGGGAAGAAGTCAAAACGCCAACAGGAAAGCTTGGAAAATGGTCAACTCCTAAGCGGGTGCGGACTCGTCCAAAATATAGCGCACTGTCGCTTTCTCGTGATAGGAGGATAAAGATGCACCAATCAATCAATCAATCAATCATATTATGTTATCACGCAATAACCGTGAAGAAGAGTCTAGAGTAATAGCTCAGGTAACAAAACAATCTTGAGAAAAAAGTTTGTAAAGTATAAGTGAAAAACGAAGTACAGTAGATCGAATTTGGAAATAAAAAAACTAGTCATTTCTGTAAAAAAGTAATAGTACAGCCTATTTACTAGCTATCAATGATTTGTTTAGATCCTTCCACTGAAAACTTGCCATAATCTGATAATCTGTTTTGACGATGATAGTTCTGGGTTTTAATGCAGAAACGCAAAAAGCTGGAAGCAGATGTCAAAAGTTCTCTTTAGGTGTTTACTCAGTTAACAAATTCTTAAACGCTTTCACCATCCATGTCTCTTTTATGGTAGTGGTTGATCAAGCGGTATCTTGTAGAGTGTAAACCAATAGGCTAGTCTACAGGTACATTTAAAGCATAAACTACGTTGTTTTTTTGATGTGATTTTTCTTTTTCAGGCAAGCATGTTATGATACCTGTAGTATGCTTAAACAGTTGTTTGTATGTGTTATTTAGTGCTGTTTGTGAAGACTCCCAATGTTAACGCTATGAGTGAAACTGAAAGCTGGATTTGTCATCAGTTATGTAGTGGATTTTTTGCTTATTGTGCAATGGATTGCTGTGTTGATTTGCTGGAGAAAGCAAAAAAACATAGCAGTTTTTGCATGATTTGACACTATCATCGAAGGACAAGAATTTAGCACAGTAATACCAGCAGTTGCTTTGAGGAAAAGTCAGCTTCTAAAACTAAGTTTGGTGTTTTACTCGCTAGCGGAGCGCTTATCGATGTTTAGTGCGAAGTTAAATGCGTTTCTGAGCATTTTATTAGTTTGCATTTTCTTGCGGTACCAGTAGGCTACGTTGCGACGGTCGCGTTTACCTCAAAGAGCTTCGCTCCAAACCACCGTTTGTAAGATACAGACAAACTTATAGCTGTAAGGTCAAGCCCCCTCTTCTTAGCAAGTTTTTGGTTATGTCCCTGATAAAAAACATTTAGATTTTTTTTATCTGAAAATTGTTACTCAAGCGTCTGAATAAAAGTGTTGTTAGTTCTCACATTTTCATGTAACTGACGCTTCCTTCCCCAGTCCAATTATTATTATTATAAATGCTGTATCAAGTTTTTTGTTTAGTGGTGACTAATGAGAATGGAACAATATTAATGAACTTGCTTGGCGGGTACTTCTCTACCAATCCTAGTAACCTCAACAAAAAAATAGAACTCACTTTCTACTGGTTAGATATGTATTGGCTTTCTAGTTCATCTAAATACACTGACTGTAATTGTAATGATTGAACTTTAGACCTAAAATAGTTTACTTTGTCACTTTATTCACCATGTAAAGCAGTTAAAATTTTAAAAGGCAGTAAAAATATTTTAAAATTCACAAACAACTAAATTCAGATATTACACAAAGACACAGTAAATGAATATTTAACACACTTGACACTTCTATTTTAATCGCATAGAACTGGAGTAAAAAATCACTACCAGACTACAATATTCATGATTATAAAGCTTGGGGGAGTGCAAAACCATTGCTTCCAGTTCAACTTGATCACTGTTACAACTCACAAACCTTCAGAAACAAGAAGACTGTTAAGAGGACATTCAGAAGAAAAAATTCCATGTTTGTAGCTATTCAAAGAAGTGACTACTAATTAGGCCAATCCAAAAGTTCATAGGAATTTTTCGATTTTTTGTGTCTATCTAGCTCTTGTATGTAGCAGTGTAGCTTGAAACCAATTCTAAATACAGTTTTATTCACCAAGTTGGCTTGGTCATATTGGCAAACAATACAAAACAAAGCAAGGAGGTTTTTTTTCACTCCAATTGCCCACTTTAAATTCTATAAAACATAAATAAGCATTATGAACTTTATTAATTTTATTTCTATCCAATCTGTAGTTACAGCATTTTAATTTTTTTATTTTTTAGTATGCTTAGAGTTAGAACAATTCTAATGTTGTCTTGCATTTTTTTTACATGGTGACTGTGAGTTTTGTGTATGCACTGTACAAAATGTACATATCTTTGCAACACTTTGTTTTAATTTTGCGTAAAATTTTTTATCATAGAAAGTAGCAGACTGAGAAAATCTAAAAGCTGTTTTTTTTTTAACCTTAACTTGGTGAGGTGGCAGTAGACTTAGATGACCTTTCAGTCCTTCGCTGTCTCCTCACCAAGTGACTAAATATCGCTTTGACTCTGCAGGTTTGTGTGTTTGGTTTTAAAGAAATTGCATATTTCGATGCTTTGGTGATAGACCTAGAGGAAGTTGCAGTTTTTTTCTTGTGATATGACGTCGCTTGGTAAATAAATAAATATGATGATGATGATGATGGTCAAGTAGGCTAGACAGTTAAAAAACTTTTGCAAGTTTTTGCAGTACTCAAGGAATTGTTCAATTGTGGTTACTTTTAAAACAACAAGCTAACAAACAATGGCTAAAAACACTATCAACACATTCAAAACTAGCCTGTTGGTGGGTTATTTTATATTCTGAAAAAACAACAACACCATGTTCGTTTAAGTTTACTTTAAGACAAAAAAGCAAAAGCTGCTCAGCCAAAAGAACCACTGGACTGATACAATAGCTTCTGCTATGCTGCACAGAATAAAAAGTTTCGTTTTAAAAACTAGATGTCGTGGGGCTAGGCCTACTGCTTCGGTGTATTCATTATAATGAAGCTCTGAGATCCAGCATAGCTATGAAAATCATTCTAGGATTTACAGCCTTAGCTGTCTAGATCCAAATTAACTTGGCTAGCCTAGGGCTATCGCGAATCTAACTTTGCCAACAACCTAGACCTACTCTTTGGACTGATAAATAGGCGCTAAACCATACAAATGAACTATTTATATTATTTTCTAGCAAACTGCGATCGTAAAAATCCGATCAGTGATTTAGTAGGTGACCTTACCACAGCCTGCAAGCAAGCGATGTTGCGCAACTGCTCGCGAAGGTTGCGAGCGGTTGCAACCGTTCGCGAGCTGTCGTGAGCTGTCGAGTCAAATTTTGGTTGCTTCGCGTCGCTTTGCGTCCAGTCTAAACGCACCTTAAGTCTAAAACGTATTAAATTAGAAAGTAATAATGGGTCTTTCGGCGAGTACAATTCGAAAAGCGGCCGAGGCGTCTGCGGAAGCAGGAAAAAAAGAAGAATCCGCCAGAATAAAACTGCTAGAAGAAATGGGACATCGCGTGATCAAACATTTCCAAGACAAAGTTAGACTGGAAGAAATGATTCATTCGAATTTGAGTTGGGTAGAATCCTTACCGAAAGGTACGAAATTCGAATTTTGTCGTCAGAAAGCGCTAAAGATTTCAAAAAGTTTGCACATGGCATTGTCAGTGACGTCGCTAAAGGCGATATTTTTCATGGAATAAGCGGAGTTGTAGAAGAAGGAATTGATGCATTGATGACCTCCGCTGTAGGAAGTGTTTCAGAAGTACATCGATACGCTGTCAAACTCAATGCGATTAGCGTGGAGCGATTAGATTTTTACATGTATCTGTACGATTTTACTTCTGCTGGGCTTATCAAGCAGCATTCGAAGTTGCTTGTTTATGCCTACACCATCAGTACCGTTCAAAATGTAACACCAAAATTGCTCCGGAAGGCGATTTCTCTCGCGCTGCCGAACGACAAGTCTGCTGAAGATAATTTAAAAGTAGCCAGTCGTCTCTATAAAGATCTAGCACCTATTGTGCTAAACGACGGAAATTTTTGTGAAGAAGAAAATTCTGATGAATGAAAGCAAAGAAAGTGAAAAGTTTATAAACGATTGCCTGCATGTAACTTTTACTTTGTTTAATAATATACAGTATCTTGCTATTTCACAAATCGTACATGTTATTTAACAAATCTCCTTATCCCGTATATCTAACTCCTCAACTAGAAGCCATGAAAGCTTGAAAACTTTTTGTGTGATCATTATTTTAGCAACATTTTCACCAAGTTAGGTTTAAATTGAATGAATATTGCCATCGTAATATTCTAGTATTGGCATCAGGCAAATTAGTAATTATTATTTATTTTTTTCTGAATTTTGTGAAAAATGTTTTTATTGATTATTTCATATAGGCGTATCAAGTTTTGCCAAAGATTTAAGTTGGTTTGTGATTGTAAATGACAAATTTTTAAAGAGATACTGCTCGAGATCGGTTTTATTGAAGAAATAAAAATTATTGTGGTAAATTGCTTGACCTATGTTACTCAATCTTTTTCAGGTTATTGATTCCTCAACGGCAGGGCTTCTAAAGCCCACCATAGTTTTTCGATAATAACTTGAAATCTACACCAGCTCGAAATTTTAAATGACACTGTATGGTAGAGTATTTGTTCATCTTTCAAGCTAAAACAAATTTCGAATTTATACCCGAAAGTTAATGAAATATGCATTTTGTTTTGAGGTGGTCAAGATTCTGATCTAAAGCGCTTGCTAACTAAGCGTTAAAAGGGATTACAATGGCGATGCGAAATTTTAGTTAAACGTGAAATGCGATTATGGTTGCTTCGCCGTGAGAAGTGGTAACGGTAGTGAATAAGATAATGACAAACACAAAATGCTTATTGTGGGTCAACGAAATTATTCTGGTATTGGACAATTTTAATTCTTTGAACTGATGTAATGATGTAATATAGTTACGTGACATATTACAAGCCTTATTCAGGTGTTGTATAAAGTAATATGTTATTCAGGTGTTGTATAAAGTAATATGTATTACAAAATTGTATGAAATTCTTCATGATTGTGCTGGACAAAACATGGCTAGTAATGATTGTGGACAAAACATGATTAGTAATCTCTTTTTGAAGGGATGTCGCAGCGGTGGCGAGCTGTTGGCTACCCTCTGCCCGATTTGAAAGGTTCTCACACCTCTTGCTCCAGAAACGAACGCGCTACCACTCGATCAACTGGCCGGTGCGCACAATCATAACCCCGTACCTTAAAGACAACGTACAAGCGAGTCAGTACTTTTTCCTAAACGCGCCATTTTGTTAGCTACAAGAATACAGCTATGAGCTTCCAAGCAGTCTCATTTCAATTTTGGCGTATTTGTAATTTACTACAGCAGAGATCACCAAACTAAGGCCCGCTGGCCGGATCCGGCTTGTGAGTTGATTTCATCCGGCCAGACACATGTTTCGAAAATAAAAGCTAAACTACAACTGTTACGGAAAAAGTTACCAAATTTTTTATAAAACGTCGACGTTGTTGTTGAGCCGCAGGCAACCTATTAATGATTTTTTGATTCTGTTTCTTGTTATTTCATCACAAACTTTGTTAATAGAAAAAACATTGTTGTTTAATCAGAGCTATATCTTCGTGTTTAGCATTGAGTTCATAGATAACTCTACGCAGATAGCTCTACGCAGATACGCAGATAGCACTCCATAGATAGATAGCACTTGATAGATAACACTCCATAGATACAGTCGTGGCCAAAATAATAGGACCACCTTGCAAAACATACTTTTAAAAAAAAACTTTCTTGAGTCGTGTTTTTAGTGTAATTATGACTTTATAATTTAATACAATTGCTTTATTGCATCATTATACTTGCAGGTTAGTTTAAATTGAATGTAACTAGCTTAGAAGCTTCATATATCTTGAGTTTAAAGCAAAAAGATAAGGAGGAGTTTGGAAATCTGTAACCCCCAAAATGGGCAGAAGCTAGTCACTTTCAGAGGTAGTTCGAGCTCAAATTATCGTACTTAAGACAGGAAGGATATACAGAACGTGATATTAGCAAACGCCTGAGGTGTAGCAAAACCGCAGTCCATAATTCCATAGTGAAATTTAACCAAACAGGGTCATACGCAGAGGCTACAAAGCCAGGAAGGCCACGGAAAACTACCCCCCGAAATGATATAGCAATGAAACGAGCAGCAACTCGGTCTCCTATGAGTTCTGCAAAGACATTACGGTTGCAGCTATTACAAACTGGAATCAATGTCAGTCGGAGAACAGTTAGTAGAAGGCCAGTGAATGATTTTGGCTTAAAATCTTGCAAACCAGCCAAAAAGCCACGTCTCACTCCCACCATGAAGCTGAAGCGATTGGCATTTGCCAAAAACATGTGAGCTGGACTGTTCAGCAATGGAAAAAAGTATTGCTTTCGGACGAATCCACATTGCAACAATTCAACTCTCGCAAGCTCTTCATTCGTAGACCTTCAGGGCAACGATTTAACGAAAAGTTCACCGTGCAAACAATGAAGCATCCCCCCAGTGTCATGATATGGGGGGGCATATCTGTGAATGGGACAGCAGGGTTATTTTTCCTGCTAAAAGGGGTAGCCATGAACGGAAAAAGATATCTTCAGCTATTAGAGGAAATGCTCGAACTTCACATGACTGTCCACAATTGTGAAATCTTCATGCACGATGGAGCACCGTGTCATCGTTCTAAAATTGTGACCACTTTCTTGAAGTCGAAAAAGATCAAAGTTCTCGACTGGCCTGGTAACAGTCCAGACTTGAATCCAATTGAAAATCTGTGGATGGTGCTTAAGAATAAAGTTGCTGAAAAACAGGCAAGTAGTGCCAAAGAGTTAGAAAAAGCTATAAAAAAACTTTGGGTTAAAGAGATCACCCCAGAATATTGCCGGAAGCTGATAGAAAGCATGCCAAAACGTCTGAATGACGTCATCAAGTGTAAAGGTGGATGCACCAAATATTGAAATTATTGTGTCATTTTGAATGCAAAATACATGTATTTAATGCACAAACATTGTGGTCAGTCTTCATATTAGTTTTTAATCACACCAATCGCTTTATATTTTATTATTAACAGTAAAAACAAAAAAATTCCATTTTTTCAAGCTTCGTCCTATTATTTTGGCCACGACTGTAGATAGCACTCCATAAATAGATAGCACTCCACAGATAGATAGCACTCCATAGATAGATAGCACTCCATAGATAGATAGATAGATAGCACTTCATAGATAGCACTCTACGCAGATAGCACTCCATAGATAGCTCTAGGCAGCTTAAGTAGGAATAGGATGATTGGGAGAGGATCAGTACTCTACGAAACTTGACATAAGGGCGCATACGTAAGGGCACAGGACATAAGGGTGCAGGCATCGGGATTCTGTAAAAAATCCCTAACGGACAAAATCCCGAATGGAAAAAATCTCAAACGGACAAAATCCAGATTTGGACAAAATCTCGAATCGGAAAAAATCCCCATGTGGTCAAAACCCCGAATTGAAGTACGCTTGTGCAAAAATGCATGAGCGAAATTTTTCAAAAACTGAGTTTTTCATTTTTTTGCATTTGTTTCCTAATGTTTTCCCTGAAAAAAATTTTTTTTTGTTTTAATAAGTTTGCGGTTATAAATAGCTTTTATTAATTTCTGTCCCTGGCAGTGCTTGAAGCAGAAGTTTATAATGTGACGGATTTTAACTAAAGCAGAGTACTAAGAAAGTTTGTAGAAGCAGCATGTAACGATCTTTTTGTGAGGAAAAAACTGCAGTCTGCGTTCTCGCGGCTACTACCGATTTAGATTATCCTTAGCTTCTATACCCTCGCGGCTACTACCGAAACAATGATTGATTACCTCAGATAACTTGAAGACACCACACGTGTTGGCAAACGAAAACCATTAGCAAGCTTTACATCAGATAGGTTTTTGTGATGTTTAATAAAATTGACTTTTGCTATGTACGATATTTCTCCAACTTTAGAAAGTTTTCAAAAGTTTTTCCTCAATATTTTCCAAAGTATTTTTTTTTTTGCAAGCATGTTCTCGTCATTCAAAAAACTAATTCATGTTTGTGAAATGCGATATAGCATTAATTTTCCAGTGTATACTAGCTGTCTATGGATGTACGTAGCAACGATTAATCAACTGAACTTTCGGGGTGTTGAGAAACGGGAGTAATCGCAGTATAGTGACTTAACAGAGTTACGCGGTTGGGCTTAGTCTAGCTGCCGTACGTTGGTTCTACTGTTGGAGTGAATACAGGGTATAGAAGCTAAGGCATAATCTAAATCAAATGTTTTCAAAGTTTCAAACACAGAAAAAATTAAAGTTCTTGCTTGTACTATCTACAATATAATGTTTGCATGCGTCCATTATCGCTATTAATTTTGTAGTATTTACTCGTAAGAACTAAGAACTGGTTCTCAAAAGTGCACATGTAAACAGGCTAAGTGTCGCTTTACGAATGTAATAAGTAAGACCAAGTTATTTTATTTTGTCGCAATCATTATAATAAACGTAAAATATTAAATTGAGGGAAAAATCAGTGTGCAATTTCTGCGACAGGGTGGCTGCGAAGGGACCGCAAGGTCTTCAAGACAGCAGCAACCTTATTGTCACGATAGTGAATTAAGCAATTCAATAGCAACTGAACGTACGATCTCGATACATTAACTGCAAACAAAATAACAAAACAAACAAACAAACAGAAAACGGAGCAATTAGCAAAGGGCAGATCAAAGCAAGGCAGGTTAGAAATACTTTCTCTTAAATATCTGCATAGAGCTATAGGAGAGAGACGACAAAAAAATTTCAATCCGCACCGTACAGTAAAAAGATTTTGTATTCAATTTTTAACTTTGAAAAGGAATAGTTTCTCAAGTACTCAGGTATGGAGTTCCACAACTTAGCTCCAATATATTTTATTGATCTTTGAGTTCTTTGATTTTTGACTAATGGAATAATTAATTGGTTGTTAGAAGAGAATCTTGTATTGCGTGAGTGTACAACAGTACGCGTGTAGTCAGAGTGAAGTGGTTATCGAATTGCAGAGGAAGACGCAATCTATTATGGTTATACACAAATTTAGCAGTTGAAAAGTGTAATAATAATGGCAATGGCAGAATTTTTGAAGCTTTATAAAGAGGAGTAGCAGTTTCATTCCAACTACTTCTACAAACAATTCTAATGGCTTTGTTATGCAACCTATGTAGTTTAGAAATCCCACACAGTAAGCCCATAAATGAAGCATGAATGCACTCAAGAATGGTAAAGTTGCGATTGAGCATCTTTTGGTAAAACATATTTTAGCTTATACAAAAATTCCAATTGAGCGTGCCACTTTAGTTTCAACTATTTTAATATGACCCAAAAATTTAGTTTGTAGTCAAGGTATATATCTAAGTGTTTGGCTTTGTTGACAGATTTGATTGATCCAGCAGGACAGGTTATGTTCATGTTAAAAGGAGGAGAGTTTAATTTGGGGTTAATTGTAAGTAAATTTGATTTCTTAGCATTTAAAGTCAGCTTATTAGCTAATATCCATTCATTAACATTAATTAGTTCGATAGTTAATTTGCTTTCTAAATGGTTTATCGAAGATGAATTAACAAGTAAACAAGTATCATCAGCAAACAAGCGAGGTACACTATTAACACTATTAGAAATGTCATTAATATATAATAAGAAAAGCAGCGGACCATGGGTTGAGCCCTGAGGAACCCAATGTTAACGTCACGTAAAGTAGAACAAACTTTATTGATGCACACAAATTGCTTTCTGTTTTCGAAAAAAGATTGGTCAAATTGTAGAACTATCCCTCTAATTCCATAATGCTCAAGTTTCTGAAGTAAAATATGATGATCTACAGTGTCACAAGCTTTAGCTAAATTGAGTAGCACCGAGCCAGAGTACATCTTCCTTTCAATATTATTGTAACAAGTATTCACTATATCGAGAACAGCATGCTCTGTCGAAAAATTAGATCTAAAGCCATATTGTGTTGGACTTAGCACTGAATTGTCGTTTAAAAAATTGATTGCTCGATCATATACAGCTTCTCCTAAAATTTTTGAAAAGCACGATAATATGAAATTGGGCCTGTAATTAGTTACTTGGCTTTTATCTCCAGATTTAAAGACAGGAATAATTTTGGTTATTTTAAGATTTGAGGGAAATACACCAAATTTAAAGCATGCATTATAAAGAACGGACAATATAGGAGCGATCACCATCGCTCTAGCTTTTACAAAAAAACATCAACTCCATCTGCTTCACAGCTTTTGTTACAATTTAACTGGTTAATCATATTAAAAATTTCAGAAACAGTTGTTTGACGTAAAGGAACTGGTTAAAATCAGGCGGATTGGTAGTGTTAGTCTCACCACACAATTTCCTGCCGATACTGCAGAAATGTTTGTTAAATTCGTCTTCTATTTCAGCAGGAGTTTTTATAATGCAGTGCCAACAATAATAGTTGAAGAATAGTTAAGTTTAGCATTTTGAGGGGTATGAGAGTTACTTACTCCTTAAAATTTGCGCATGTCGCTTCTGGAATTTACAATTTCATTTTGAAAATAGAGTTTTTTTGCGAAAGTTTTTATTTTAGTTAGCTTGTCAGCATATATTTTGTAAAAACGTTTATGCTTATCAGACCCATTTAGAAAGTGAGAGACATACAGTTTTTGCTTTCGTGTAATTGAAGCAAACATTCCTTTTGTAATCCATGGTCTTTTAATTAACTTACGTTTTCTTCGCAAAGCCAATGTTAAGAGAGCATGCCGATCAATGCAAGAAGTGACAGCCCTAACAAATACCATAAAAAAATTATTAGTTGATTTAGATGAGTCTAATGGAATTGATTGAAGCAATTCGCAAAGTGATGCATTCAAATCATCGGAATATAAATTACGATCAAAACGGTTTTTATCTCGATAAAAAATTGGTTGCTTTAAATTCTTGCACACATCTTTTTCGAGAATTTAAGACTCTTTAGCAACAAAATATACCACGGAAAAATGATTAGTTAAACCACTTCAAAAAATACATGGATATAGAGTATTATTGTTGTCTTTAGTAATGATGATCAATATTAGAAGTAGAAGTATTAGTTACTCGTATGGGCTTATCAATAAGTAAAAATGCTCCATTACTAGCTAACATATTCAGATAAGCATTAGAATCTTTAAAATTGGTATTACTCGTTTTGTTGACATTAATATTAATTTCACATGCTTAGGATTCAATTTAGACAACTTATCATTAAACGCAACAATAAAATTTTTGATATCAGTACTTGGATGTCGATAAATCACACCCAAGACAAATGTCTCTCGCGTGTTTATATCAGAAATTTGTAGCCAAATATCTTCACATTCAGAGTTCAATTTGTTTTTGTTCAAGACATTTACCGAGAATTTGTTAGCAACATAAACACCAACGCCACCAGTTTGTTAACGAATCTGCATGCTCAAATGGGTTTAAATCCAGGTATAGGTAATTTAGTTTAAATGAATGCTTGATTTTTGTTTCAGATAAGCATCGGGTAAATCAAGAAAAAATTGCAATAATTCAGTCGCAACAATTGCACACTGATTTTTTCCCTCAATTTAATATTTTACATTTATTACTATGGTTGCCACACAATAAAATAACTTTAAGTTAAGTAGCAAGGCAGTTTGCTATTTGCTTAGAATTGCATCTAAAGCAAATACGTTAACGTCAAGTAAAGAGTGTATCTCAGTATATTTTTTCCGAAATCCATACTGAAATTCGTAAAGCACTAGATACTTGTCAAAAAATTTTATCGGTCTGGTTTTGATAAGTTTTTCAAGGATTTTAGATAAAGTCGGGAGAAGTGAGATAGGACAATAATTTTTGATTACTTGTTTAATTCCAGATTAAAAAATTTTCACTACTTTTGCAATTTTGAAAGTGGATGAAAATAATCCTTATTCAAAAGCATGGCTAAAGCACAAGGACAAGATAGATGCTAGAATTTCCCTCGCATTTGTAAAAAGAAAGAAGAAATATTATCGTAACCAGATGCTTTATTGATACTTAACAAGTTAATAATGTTATAAATTTTAATGGATTGAGGAGATCTAACACAAAAGATTGAGTTATAGAATTGTTTAAGAAAATTTTAAAATTAGTTTCATTTAAATTTAGTCTTTCTTTATTTACTAATTTAGCCCATGCAATTATAAATTTTGATTATGCACATTATGATTAAGCATTAATTACAAAACATACTTTTAAAAACCTATCAAATGATTAATGCGTAATTATGGTTCCTAGATTCTCATAATTTTTAGAATTAAATTATTTCATGAATTTATCGGTGACCGCAGACATAATTTTGCTCTTGCATGGAATGTTTCTTGCATGAAAGTTGTACATTCCAAAATAATAGTTTGCCATCAATTTTTACTTGAAAACTTCAAATTAAATTGGTTGACTTGAAAATAAAGTTTTTTGTTGGTGGAGCGGTAACGCGTTCGTCTCTGGGACGGGAGGTTTAAGATTCATGTCTCGGGCCAGTCAAATTAGACAAAGGATTGCCATCGGCTCGCCACCGCTGCGACATTGCTTCGAAAAGAGCTGTGTTGCCCGGGCGCAATGATGCGGAAATGGCCTCGCAAACTCGTTACACGCCACGGCGTAATTGCAGCGAGTATAATGAAAGATTTGATTGATTTAACTATTACTTGCTCGTAAACACGATCTTGCACTTTCTTTGGCCAGTGCTCTTGCAGCTTTTTTGAATTCTTGTCTTTATTTTGTTTTGGTGCTGTTTCCCGTATTGTTGCTGTTACGATTAGTCTTGATTACATTTGTGCCAGCGCTAAAAACATAAACCGAACTTATCAAAAGACTTGCAAGAGTCAATTAATCAGTAATAAACATGGCAATTTTTACATATCTCTTATGCGATGCTACGGTATAACATCGTCACCCTAATGAAAAATTGTCTCAGTCATTTTTTTGAGTTTTGAGAAAAACGAAAAAGCTTTCTCATCTTTAATTGAAGTGGCGCGTTGTTACCAAAATTTGGCAAAAATCCATTGATTGATTGATTGATTGTATTACCGATGATCTACGTAATTTTGCTGAAAAGCATCTAACTCGACGGAAAAAATAATCCTAATTTTTTTGTGACTTAAGCAAAAAAATATTAATGTTATCTTGAAACAATGCCCTCAAGAGGCTGTTTTGCGTTAGGCTCTTTAGGTGGTGACGGCAAATCTTGATGAGTCTCACGGCGAAACCTCCCAGAAAAGTCTAACGGAAAAACAGCTTTGTTGGGGGCATTATTTTGACGTTTTTATAAGCGCTTTATAATTGTTATTGTTAACAGGTTCTGACCTAGCGTCATCGAGCTCTTTGTTTGGTTCGCAACAAAAACAACAAAAACAATTAATTTTATTTTGAATAGCATTGCTATTATTTTTTTTAACATCCACTTAAATGATTAAAGATTAGGCCTAACTAAAGAACAGATGAACTGCAAGTAGAAGCAAATTTCACGTTTTTCTTTTGTTTTTTTTTATACAGCAAAATTGTTTTAAATATTTTTGAGTGGTTTAAGTTTTCTGAAGATACAGTAACTAAATCACAGAAATAGACTGAAACTGAAATTCCTTCTTATGAATGCCATGGAACTGCATCGATTAATTTTTATCCGGTTGTTGACCATAAACGTAGACAGAATTTTAGATTGTAGGGGCCTAAACCACAAATCACATGCAATTACGTCATTAGAAATTTTCAAAAGAGACAATTTTTGTGGAACAAAGATATCGTAGAACAAAGATATCGCAGGTTTTTTTGTGCAACAAAGAAGATCAGAAGCCGTGGGCCTGGTTTGCCAAAAGCTGAAAAGTGAAAATGTCTAAATTGGTAGACGTGTAGAGTAAACTAGTATAACTCAATCGTTTCAAAGACGGGAGTTTGGGTGCCGAACCCCCAGCTTCCGGAAGGTATGGAGGTCTAGAGGCGAAGCCCCCCAGCCGCTAAAAATTTTTTGAAAAAAAGCTGTTTTAATGCCATTGGATCTTATTTCGCATGTGTTCAGACCCATTTGAAAGAGCTAGATTTTTAACATTTGAAAGCCACTCGAAAATATTACATTGTTCAATCTACCTTTTACTTACAATTTAAGTCCAAAACATGCTCAAAATCTTGCATTTTGAGATTAAATTTTGTGAGTGATTTAGCCAAAGTAGAGGGAAGAAAGATTCATTGCCACCGCTGTATTTTTGCGGTAAATAATAATCCTTTCGAAGAAATTCCTTAGAGATTTTGATTTTGTCATAAAAACAACCAGTTGCAGAAGTGCATGTACGACCGGGCGCATAGGTGTAGCCAGGATTTTGGACTAGGGAGGGGAAAAAATCACTAATCACATGTCATGACGTCATCAGGAATTTTTGAAAGAGGAACTTTTTCTGGCACAAAGATATTGTAGATTGCAAGATCAGGAGCCGTGGCCTGTGTTTTTGCACGTAACCAAGATTTTGCTACAGGAAGAGGACTTAAACCAAAAATAATAAGCGCAAATATAAAAATTGGGAGATTTTTTGAGTAAGCTAGTATAACTCAAATCGATTGCAGACAGGGATCTGGGGGCGAACCCCTTTTGTAAAAATGCCGTTTTTTGTAATTTAAAAAAACTAGATATTTTATGCCATTGGATCACAATTCGCACTTGTTTTGAGCCTTATGAAAGAACTAGATTTTTAATATTGGAAAATTAATTGAAAATTTTAAAGTAATCAAGGCTTCTTTTACTTACAATTTAAGTCTCAAAGATGGCTAAAACCTTGCATTTGGGGTTAAACTTTGTAAGTCATTGGGCCCAGGTAGGGCAAATTAGCAGTAATGTTTTAGCAGTAATATTTTAGCAGTAAACCATAATCACTCGAAGATTTTCTGTAAAGTTTTTTAAGCAACCAGCTGTAGAAGTATATGTACAACCAGGGGGGCCTGGCCCCCTCGGTTCAAATTCAATAACTTGTTTAATGAGCATTTCCCATCGTCAATTTTTTGTCGCATAAAAACTGGCGAGGCGGAAGTGGTTTGTTGTTTCAAAAATTGCACAATAGGTGTTTACGCCAACAAAAATGTTGTTGCCCGGGCTGGAATTATATTGCGTGGGGCCCTTGGCACTTTGGAGATTTTTGTAGCATTTTTCTGCCTAATAAGCTATAAGTAAAGACCAAAAAATGTCTTACCATCTGAGCGCGAGTCTCTTGGCACTGAGCCACATTATGGTAAATCTGGCTCTAGTTATTGCATTACCTGTTAAAAAAGAATAGATAAGGGCCGGATATAGCAAATTTTAGGGAAAAAACTTTCAATTTTTTTCGAGTTATACATTTAAATTAGTTGACAAAAATTAAATTGAGGGGAGCCTAGAACCCCTGGTCTTCAATATTATTCGCATATGCTAAAAAAGCTTTGTACGCAAAAAACATTAAGAGAAACTGAAACTAAAGAAACTGTGATGACCGAGTGAATATAATTTAATATTTGTTCTTGTATAATTGTCTGCGGTATCTGGTTATTAGCACATATTGCTCATTGCTATGGGTGGTATTGCGTAATGAACGGATATTTCGAGACAAAAGAAATTTAAGTAATGTTGTTTTTGTTCTCGCTTTTCTTTGTTTACTCGCTGTATATATATACCGCTGTTTTGCTTTATGTCGTCATTATTAATATTATTATTGTTATTATTTCCAGTATATTAAATACTACTTGTTGATTTTAAAGAACTACGTGTTGAGACTCATCGCGTACGATTTCACTAAAAAACAAAAGGCTTTTTTGCAACTTTTTTGTCATAGGTAACATTTTAATTAAGAGGGATCCCCAGATTTCCCTGGCTATACCTATTGCCAGGGAGCCCAAGCCCCCTCGATTCAAATTCAATATTTTGTTCAATGAGCATTTTTCCCAGCTTTTTTTTCAAAAGTATTTTGTCGCGTAAAAACTGGCGAGGTGGAGGTAAATGGGTATTGAAAAATGGTATGCAATAGAATGATGGGTAAGCTTACTAACTATGTTACTGTCCGGGCCGGATTTATATTGCGCGAGCCATTGGCACTTTAAAGATTTTTGCGACATCTTCCTACCTAATCTAGGTAAAGGCCAAAAAAAATGTCATCATTTAAGCACGAGGCCTCTGGCACTCTGCTATATGGTAAATCCGGCCTGATGGTTATTGCATTACGTTCTTGAAAAGGTAGGATGAGGGCCTGAGGTAGCCACGTTTAGGACAAAAACCCTTAATTTTACACGGATTATACATTTAAATTGGTCGGGAAAAATTGAATTGAGGGTGGACGGGTGGTCGATATTGTTGTTAATTACTGTTGTACGCAAAAAATGCCACAAGAAACTGAAGAAACAATAAGATTTTTTGTCACTTTATCAGTGGTAACATTTCATTTGGGGATACCCGGCTCCCTGGCCCAATTCTGGCTACGTTTATGCTGTTGACTCTTAAAAGCAGGAATTTAAATTAGTGGTGGCCGTACGTGGTTAGCAACATCAAATTGGGCTGAAGCGTATGCTGGGCACTGGCCAATATTTTCAAAAACCGCGGCTCTTTAAAATAAACTCAACCAATTAAAGTAACTTATATTACAATAACCGCTAAAAAAACACTCACTGATTACCACAGGCAGCGATTAGTCATAACAAGCAGTTATTTACACACTAAACGCCAAAAATTGCTTCTATTCTTTCAGCCAGCAACTCTGCTGTTTTCAGGAATATCTTTTTTGTTTTCAAACAATTTGTTTTTTTTTCTAAAAGCAAGTGCAGTTTTTGGATCCCTCAGTCAACATCGACAGACGTAGGCTAATCATAAAATTGCCTAAGTAAATATCAAAGGACAAAGACTAATCATGAAATTGCTAAAGTCTGTCTCTGGACTTAGACATATTTATTATAACAGCATAAAGCGCCCTCTAGTGGCGATTTTTAAAATCTGAAAAGTTTACAAGCTGCGTCTTTCCGCGCTGATCATTACAATATGAGTAACTCATTTTGCCCAAAATATGACTTGTCGACATTACAAGCAAACTTAAACTCATTTTTTGTTAAGCTAACTTTATTGAACTAGTCTACACTATTTAGCATCTAAGGCATGCAAATATTTCAATGTGGCACATACACGTTAATTTGGGTTTTAAATGTTGAAGAAAAAGCGACCCCAAAATTTTTTATCAAAGGTGCCGCGACCATGTTTTCTATGCATTGCTATGTATCAGGGCCGTCACTACGGGCAGGCCAGGGGGGCTGTGTCCCCTTTAAAGACTGCTTGTGCCCCCCATTTCGGTTTACTTAAAATACGTTTTTGGAGCATCACGTAACGCCAAAACAACTGAAAATAGCAGAAAAAGCAATTGCAACGTTCAAACATAATTCTCGTTTGAAGTTTTCTCGATTCTTTTCAAAATTGCTGGCAATCAACTGCTGTGCATAAACGTAACTCAATATTCGTCTTATTAACATGCATTTACGAATAAGTCGCGGAAGAGAGAAATAAGCTTTGAAAATCGTTACCAGTACTTCATTATTGCTTATAACTCTGAAATAATACATGAAAACATTTTTTTTGTCTGCATGTTTTTTTGGAGACATTCAAGATTTTTTAGGACCCAGTCAATGGCGCAACTTGGAGAAAGGGGCTAAGGGGGTTTTAGCCCCCTTTAGTCAAGTTATTTGGAAGATTAAACCTGAAATACAAGAGTTTAAACATATGTTGGACTTGACCTAAAGTATAAGAGGGGAAGAAGGGGCTCAGCAATTTAATTCTTTTAACGACTTCTGAATTTAGCTACTTACTGTGGTTTTTCATATAGATTCAAAATTGTGCGAAATGTGATTGCAATGGCGTTAAGTTGCTATTTTCGCCGCAAAATCGCTCAGCGGCTGGAGGCGTTGCCTCCCCAGATCTTCTCGGTGATACGCTTCCCATACCCTCTCTGTGATACTTAAGTCAGCAACGTGGCCGAGAGGGTAAACGCGTCGTTTTTACGACGACCCTGATCGAATGATCTGTGTTCAACTCGTACCCTGGTCACGTTGTTGCGTCCTAGGATAAGACGCTTTACGACGATTATCTCTGCTTGCTTCGCTCCAAACAAACAGCAAATTCAGTGGACAAGAATTCGAAGAAATCCACAGCAACATTGGATCGTCGGAAACTCCTAAGCAGGTGTGGATTCCTCCAATCACGAAGTCGACATTGCAATGAAAAGTGTGCGGATCGTCCAATGAGTTAGCGTCTGACGCTGTCCGGTGGCAGGAGAATAAATACACGCTACAACAAACAACAACGCTTAAGTTACATCAATTTGTTTTGCACGGGGTTTAAATTTGAAACTTATTGTGCAAAAATTTTAATTTTGGTTGAAGCCCCTTCCTTCTAAACAAAATACTGGTTGCGCTGCGGGTTGCATTCACTGCTACAGACAAAATTTTCAAGGCATATGGGCTGGATACGAAACGAGCCAAAAAACGCTGCTGGCCTTACGTCTCTTTTTTCAGCCATAACACAAAATTGTTAAAATAGTGTATAATTTGTAGCCATTAAACATTAGTTTTTATGTGTAAAAGTTCAGTTTATTTTAGTGCCCCCCCCTCTTTTCGGCTAGTGCCTTCTCACTTCGGTTGCTCTGGCGACGGCACTGCTATGTATTTGTATATACTCGTATTTTCTTTTGTTGGCAATGCGTACATCGTTTTGTCACTGTAGCCTTTTTCCGGTAAATTGTTGTTTGATATTGTTATTTTTTCATGCTCTTGTAAATGCCAGGAATAAAACACAACCCAGCTACTAGGACTATTTATTAGTTTTTTAAGTTGGTTTTGCTGAAAGTCGTAATTAAATTCTGCATTCACCTTAAAATTGATCAACTGTTATTGTTAAAAGGAAGCAAAAAACAATTAAACCTTTTCAAACGTTGCACCACGTGTCTGTCATGCTAGATTCTGTCATCACAAGAAATTTTTATTTCTTTTTTTAACAAAAAATCTTTTAATCTCTGTTAATTTTGAAAAGATCTTATTAGTCTTTCAGTCTACGGTACAGTCCAACAGCAATTCTGTATTGCATTTTCTATTTTTTCTTTTATTTTTATTTTATGCAGTACCAAGTGCAATTTAATAAGCAATGATCGTCGTTTTACCTGCATCGCAAATTATCGACTCAATCAATAAAATGTGAAAGCAATTGAAAAATAAATTGAAATCAGTTATCCTTACATCGCAAAGTTTTACAATACTTGTAGCCAAATTGGATTTTCTAGAGAATTACAAGGATTGAAGTGCCCAATGCCCAATGCATTGAAGTGCCCAAATTACAACACTTGACAGTCATCATTAATTTTTGTGATTTAGGATATTCATCTCTTGATGTGTGATGTGCAGCAATTTTATGTTTATTTTCAATGAACTTATTTCTGCAGACAGCTTTATTTAGCTTGGTTAATAGTCATATAGTTTATCATTGTTTGGGCTTTAAGTAGCATTTTAAATGCGTTTCTATGTATAGGGCGCTCTCCGGCGCTTATTTAGTGTATGCTTTGTAAACATTGATAGAGCTGCCTATTCAGCGGAAAGAGAGCTAACAAAAAAAGGAAATATGGAACCATGAACAATCTTAACAAGCTTAGAAGCTTAAAACTAGGCAAGACTATGATAAATTTTTAGCTTTCACTGGCAATGGGCAATGAGCGAGCTAATAATGATTACATGCTCAGAGACGCACCTTTACAGGTTCAAAACAGTTGTGCACTTGTTCTACTTTAAATAATCCACAAGTGCAAAATCAGTGGATTAGTGTATGAAAGATAGCCAATAATTTAAATATAATATAATTTATTGCGGTTCTCAAACTGAACCAAAACTCTAAAATTTATTAATAGTACGTTTATTTCAGTGTAGCGACAATGTAGGTGCGAAGGGACTGAGAAGTCATTTGATAAGCAGCCACCTTGTTTGTCTCTGTGTAATGTCTAAATAATATAGTGCAAAGTGGTAAGAAGCCCAGAAAAAAAAAAAAAACACAATAAAAAACAAAAAAATTGTTTTATTTAAATTATACGTGTATTAGCATTATTCGTTTACAATATGCGCAATGTGCATACATAACTCAAGTTGCTAGCAGCTGCAGACTTTGGTGCTGTTATATTTTACATATCTAACTTCCAATGGACATCGCTTTGAAATTTCAAGAGTTAATCTCGATGGTGTCAAGCTTTAGAACTCTTTAGCCGCTGCAAATTTTTTTCATTCTTTTGCATTTGCACAACAGTAATATGCAACAAGGAATCAATTAATTAGCAGTGTAGAAAGCAATGCTGCGAATTCGTCTAATTCTTCATCGTTTATTTAATTAGTTCGCTTAGTCACATTTTCGTCAAGTCGCAGAAAAATTTAAGTCTTTCACATACATTCCAGTTCTTCCAATTTGCCATTATCTAATTCTTCACTTCACTCAATTCTTTAGCTCTTTATATTCCCGAGAAACTTATTGTTCGGCTTGTTAGTCAATTGCAGAATTGATGCAAAGCGATATTCATAGCTTTGTTGGTTACTGCAGGATGGATAGATTCACGCAGTTTTAGTGGTTGGTTCAATACGTTTGAGATCTCAAACAAGCAAAAAGTCCTTATCGGAGTGATAGTCTACAGGGAAATCTCGCTGCAGCAACATAAACGAACGAGGTGCGAGGCGCATTTTAACTACAAAACACTACCGGCTGAAATGGAATGCAGTAATTATAGAGATTAAGTGCAACAAAAAGTAACTACAGTTTGAACAGTTAAGATTTAGAGTTAACGGTATAATTGCGCTTTCTGCTTTTCATTTCAGGATTATTGTCAAAGGGAAGTTAGATTGCTATTTCAGAACACAAGACAATAGCGATGTTATATTATGCAACATGTCCAAAATGCAGCAGGACACATAGAAAATGGAAGTCTCTAATAGAATAAAGCAAACCAAAAGCACACATTTTTTGCGAGTTAACAATTTTGATTACAGTGACTTTCCGTATCATCTTCTGTGTACTGCATGATTCGTGATCTGTGTAAGTGCACTATACTGAACAATAAACGTAACAAACTGTTTCACCAGCAAAATAAGCGCCAAGTAAACAAGACGCTATAAAGTTTTTATGTGTTATGGGGCGCCGTTTAGAAAAATAAAGTTTATTCTGTAACACCGCTTTTTTGAGCTCATTTACAATGAAATTTGTCCAATATATATGTATACGACAAAATACTCTCTAAGTTGGAACAAAAAAAGCCTACAAAACATAAAGTAAATTTCCGATATACTGTATATCGGAAGTTTCCGATATATATGTACGACAAAATACTCTCTAAGTTGGAACAAAAAACTCCTACAAAGTATATCGTAAATTTTCGACATATATCGGAAGTTTCCGATATGTATATGGGACCAAAAACGCCTACAAAACTTGTCGAAAATTTTCGATATGGTTCATAAGCCTAGTTGGAAATCTAGCAGAGATATCACGTGACCTACGTGGCATAATCCCGTGAGCTAGACAAATGGCGGAAAACTTGAAGTCTTGAACACAAACGTAACCGCAAGCATGTCAACGATGTTTTGCTGTTGTGGAAGCTCTGGCAGACTTGGTATCGTTGACATGCTTGCGGTCACCTTTGCGATCAAGACGTCAGGTTTTTCGCCATTTTTTTGCTCACGGGATTATGTCACGAAAGTCACGTGGTACCTCTGCTACATTTTCGACTTGACTCATATGAACCACATCGAAAATTTCCGACTTAGGTTGTAGGCGTTTTTTGTTCCAACTTAAAGTGTATTTTGTCCCATATACATATTGGAACCTTCCGATACATATCGAAAATTTACGATATATTGTGTAGGCGTTTTTTGTTCCAACTCAAAGTATATTTCGCTGTATATTCGCTTCGGAAACTTCCGATATATATTGGAAATGTACGACGTGTTTTGCAGGCTTTTTTTGCTCCAACTTAGAGTGTATTTTGTCGCATACATATATATCGGACAAATTTCATTGTAAAAAAGCTCAAAAAAGCGGTGTTACAAAATAAATTTCATTTTTCCAAACGGCACCCCATAATGTGTTTGCATAATTTGTCAGTTAGCGTAATTCGTCACCTTTTTTCTAATCTCATTTAGGTGACGAATTTGGCAAATTATACTGTACTAGCACAGTACTAACGCTACAAAATAGATACAGTTGTACAGAACAATGTTATTGCTAGCCTATTATAACAGTCAAAATTTCTTTGTTTTACTGAGTAGTTTAAATTTGAATACTTTTTAACAAAAAATCTATTTGGATGGTCGAGGCCGCCGTTTTTTGTCTCTTCAATAAGAAGTGAATAATAGAAAAGCTTATCAAAGCAAAATTTAGATTAAATCTTACAAACCTAGTGAAATTGTGAAAAAGAGTGATAAGTAGCATAAAGCCAATTTTAAAACAGAGTGGTCTATTTCCTACTTTGAGTCATTTAAGGAAATGGCTCACCTTGTTATAAACAATTACGCGTATGACGCATTAATTTTACAATCATACCATCTTTTTTTCCTACAAAAGGTAGTTTGTTTGTAAAACGTATCACAAGTCTTATCACAGCAAAAGCTGAAATTAATCTAATATTTACTTCTTTTTCAAATTCCAGTCTTGCGATGGTTGCGAAAAATCATTGGTGAGCTATAATATTAATAACTATTTGATAAAAAAATGTATTCCGAGACAATCTTCGCATCAGAAAATTTGAAGTCAGTTGTTATTTAACGATATGCTACGGTAACTTTTTAATTTTTACAGCTTGAAGAATTGGTCAAAATGATTTATAACTAATTTGCAAAACATGCACCAGGATTATTTGTAAAACTATATTTTTTACCCAGTACATTTTTTCAAATATCTGCTATGAATCTCAACCGGAAAGAAATCTATTTATTTGTTAGTTTTTGGTTATTTTCTGTCGTCCATTTCGGTAAGTTGTAGAGATAATGCACCATAATATTTTGCTGTGCTACAAATAAAATTCAATAACTTTGTGTCATCTAAACAAAACTTGATAAAATATGTATAAAAACTTAACAGCAATAGTTTGTCCGACACATCGACAAACGGGAAAGATAAGGGAAATACTTTATCATTTAACATTTTAACTTCTGTAAATCACAAATCAAAGAAATATCAAATTAGGCATATGAATTAACATTTTCAGAACTTTTAGAGTAAAAAAGTTTGTAGTTGATAATGTGATCACGTTAAGATAACTGCCAATTTTTGTTAAAATAATAGCAATACATTATTTTTCCGCGGCGTCTAAAGCTGTTCAAATTTTCCATTTCCTGGAAGTTGGTTTTTGGAGTCTAAATCATGATGTTTGGTCAAAAAGGTTACGTCTCAAATGCGTTTTGCGGCATTATTTTATTTAACTTCGGAACAAATGCCTAAACTGTAATCTGGCTTCGGCAATCCTCAAAACTGGAAAATTTTTCTGATCCTCCAAAATAAAATATGGATTATTTGTGAATAAATTTGATTCAAAGTTAATTTATTTTAAGGTAGAAAAAAAAATTGGAACGAATTTTTCTCTGAAAGGCAGTTTTTTAGCTTCTCACTCGGGTTGAAAATAAAGAAACCACATTGCAGTTTATAAACTTACACCATTCTTGCAATTTAAATGAATAATGTTCATCATTCTTATGAAACAAATTATGAATGAATATTCAGAAGTTCAGTTTGTGAAAATTACAGTAGGTCAACAAGCTCACAAGGTGCCAGTCAGATAAATCGGAATCGAGAGTGTGACCGTTTTATTTCTTCTACGTCTATGAATAATTGAGTATTCTAAGAGTATGTTTAGTTCGTGAAAAAACTAAATAACTGGATAGTTTGCCATGCTTCTGTAGTTTTCCTTCTTTGCAATAGCCGTAACGTTGTAACAACATTATAATCAGAGGTGGTCAGTAACGAAGTAGTTCTACTTAAGTAGACTACTTAAGTAGTATTTTCGGTAACGAGCGACTTACTTAAGTATTTTTCATTTCTGATACTTCTACTTTTACTTCAAGTAAAATCTCTCGAAGTAACGCTACTTGAGTAGTAATGACTTTTATGTAAAGTAGAAGTAAACACCTAGCCATTATTCCACCTCATAACGTGTACAATAACGAAGTAAACATTATTTCACCTCACAACGTGTACAATAAGTACGTATCGAGTTTGTTTTACTGTACAGTACTACGAAACTTATTGAATAGTTACGCCGATTCATTTACAGGTCATCTAGGGTAGTGTGTTTTTGCGTTGCATCAAATACCAGGTGTTAACTCAGTCTCACTAAAAAAAAAA
The DNA here is from genome assembly GCA_963965965.1 of Trididemnum nubilum. NCBI lineage: Eukaryota > Metazoa > Chordata > Ascidiacea > Aplousobranchia > Didemnidae > Trididemnum > Trididemnum nubilum. Next base: position 16,618,797 of record OZ014469.1, read on the forward strand.
AAGCATACCGAACCCTGATTAGCATGGTACAGTAGACAAACTAGACATGCGCATTACTCCTGGTTCCTACGAAAAAGATTAGCGGTTAACGGCGTTGCGTTTGCTGCGGCCCGTCTGGGGTTCAATTCCCTAACCGGTTAACGAACAGTGTTGCTAACGACTCGACATCGCTGCGACATTTCTTCTCAAGCTGTGTTGTCCAGGCGCGGAGATGAGCCCAGAGTCCCTACTAAATCGTATTCGTAACACGCTTCGGTGTAATTTCAAGAGAATAATAAAACTTTGATTTTTTGATATGCTACCGTAAGTATGGCTTTGCTTGAACGCTGATCGTAAGCGTCACAACAGCAAAATTCGAAATTACTTTCTACTTTCATTACTTAAGTAGAATTAATTTTGACTACTTTCCTACTTTTACTTAAGTGGAAATGCTTCGCCATACTTCTACTTTTACTTGAAAGGCATTTTTGAGTAAGTAACAATACTTCTACTTAAGTAGATTTTTCGACTACTTTGTCCACCTCTGATTATTAATACATAATGCTATAATGTTGTAATTATTGTAATGCAAACAATATTGGTCACAAAACGCAATAAGTTTTCATTTTATTTTTTGTTGTGTTTTAAGTTTCAGATTTTTGTAATTCGGAATCCAACAAGAAAGAAAAATAATTGTAAATAGTAGTGTATTATCATAAATACACAAACTACTAAAAAACTTGAAGTTTAAATTAGTTCAATCAAAAACAATACGTGCCATACAAGAAAGAAAAAACTGAAATTTTTTATATGACGAATTCAATCAATGTAATAAAAAGCTTAAACTTTAAAAACAGTAGGTGTGCAAAAAAACAACAACTTTGATTTCTTTTTTCCTTGGGTATGTTAAAATTTTTATAAATTATAATCTTAACTGTTTTGTAGTTTTATTTGCTGATTGTGCTATACCAGTAGTTTACATCAATTTAAGGTTTAAATTAGTGGGGTTTAAAGCATATATTAGCAAAATAGCGGGCTACCTAACAAAACAACTCCAATATACAACGCACTTGTTTTTCTTGTATCTACTATCCAAACTTGAATTGCAAATGCTTTGTAGTCAGTCATGAGATTTGTGTAGAAGTTTACATGCTTCATGAGTCAGCTAAGGTTTTGTTTTTTGCGTTGCAGATTACCGAAATATCCCATTACATTAAATGTTTTTCTGTATTTTATCTGTAACCTTTCCGATTAAATTTAATACGGTATATTTTGCAGATACTTTTGTTGAAGCACAAGAAATAACTATTGCTACGTTTCCGTTTTTACCCCAGAATGTTGTTGCTGCTAACTACAGCAATTTGCAAATTATTGTGTCAATAACTGGCTTTCCCATTGTTTGCTCCTGGCAAATACTTGGTCGTACGATGGTCTTTTATCAGCCTGGCAGTTGCGTGTCTGATGTATCAAATGCTGATTATAGTTCAGTTTGTGAAGAAGACAAAAATTTTATCAACTTGACTTACACAATTCGAACACCGTTGCGTGATGTTGTGAATTTTCAAGTTACTTGCAATTTTCCTCAGGAGATTTTGTCAGAAATTGACATTTATGTTCAAAGTAATAAAATTTAGTTGCTATGTAGTAGAAATAAAAACTTTATGTATTTGTTAGCAGTTTGAAATTATGCTAGATCAGGAGCCAACTTTTTTTTGCATTACGGGCTGGATTTTAAGCCCCAACTTATTGTACGGACCGGTCAGTTTTGTTTGTTTCTTTTTTACTCCGTGTCAGTTATGATTAATTAAAGTAACCTGGCTGTTAGATTATTATCACAGTGGCTTCAGTATTCAATGCTCAACTAATAGATTTTGTCACAAGCAGACACGCGACTTTAGGATTTTGTCAAGGGGAAATGGGGCTTGAACTTATAACGGCATTTTACTAAAACCTTGGAATAAGCTTAAAATGCTTTCTCACTAAATTTGAACTCTTTACGTCTACTCATTTTCAAGATATTACAGTTCAAAATTAATAATCGTTCTTTTACTTCAGAGTTGTCATTTTGTCAGTGTTGTGACAGAAGATTAAATTTTGGAACGCTGGCTTACATTTACTTGAAAAACAGCTAATTTACGATTAAGACTCTTTGCTTTGTCTTGGCAACAACTCTACAGCAAAATACTAATTGAGAACCACGAACATGCAGTAACTTTTTGAAATTTTGTTTCTGATTGGCAACCCCGCAAGTTTGCAGGAAAAAAGGAAAAAAAGCCTTTGCATGGGAAAATCTAAGCTGTTATCTTGTGAATTGTAGAAAAGCTCAAGTTTGGTAAAGTTAGTTTTCAAATCAAAGGAATCACAAACTATGGTCAGCAGGCAAATGACTTAGCTATAAGAAGCCAATGGGGTCAAGTGGCGGAGCTCCCAGCTTTTAGAAATTTGTAGAATTTTTTAAACAAAACTTTCTCAATAAAACTTTTTTTATCAAATTTCTATTTAGAATACTTTTACAGTAGTAGAGCACGCAAGACGTCAGACTTAATAAATTGTTAGTTTTGTAAGATAGCTTTTTAGTGTATAAGCGTAGCCAGGATTTTTGATTGGGGGGAAAGGGGGGACAAATTACAAATCACGTGCAATGACGTTATTAGTTATTTTTGAAAGAGGAACTTTTTGTGGAGCAAAGATATTGTAAAATGTAAAATCAAAAGCCGTGGCCTGATTTTGCACTTAAACCAGGATTTTGTAAAAGAGAGAGAGCTTAAACCAAAAGTTAAAAAGTAAAAATATTTAAAGTGGGAGACGTGTTGAGTAAACTGGTGTAACTCTAAAGCATCACAGACGGGAGTCTGGGGCTGAGCCCCAAGCCGCTGAGCAATTTTTGTAATTTTTTGAAAAAAAAGCTATTTTAATGTTATTGGATCACATTTCGCTCGTGTTTAGAGCCATTTCAAAAAGCTAGATTTTTTAACATTTGAAAACCAATTGAAAATTTTAATTTGATTAATCCTCCATTTGCTTGCAATTTTGGTCCAAAACACGTTTAAAATCTTGCATTTTGGAGTTAAAGTTTGTAAGCTAATTAGCCCAGGTAGGGAAAGTAAAGTGCATTGCCTCCTGCAATATTTTAGCTGTAAATAATAATCCACTCAAAGATTTTTCTTAAAGATTTTTGTTTTGCCATGAAAATAACCAGTCATAGGAGTACATGTACGGCAAGGGGGCCCAGACCCCTCAATTGAAATTCAATAATTTGTTCAATGATTATTTCCCCAAGCTAATTTTTTTTCAAGATAATTTTGCCACGCAAAAACTGCCGTGATGGAGATGAATTGTTTTTGAAAAATGGTACAATAGATGGTTCCGCCTACCAACCATGTTAATGCCTGATTTACATTGCGTTTTGGGGATTTGGGGATTTTTTTTGGGGATTTTCAGAACATCTTTGTGGCACTTTGGGAATTTTCAGAACATCTTTCTGCTAAATGTAGGGGAAGACCAAAAAAGTCTTACCATCTAAGCGCGGGGCCCCTCGCACTATGCCATATGGTAAATTCGGCCCTGGTTATTGCATTGCGTTCATAAAAAGGGTAGATGAGGGTCTGAGGTAGCAACTTTTAGGACAAAATCTTTCATTTCATCCGGGTAGTACATTTAAATTTGGTGGCAAAATTGAATTGAGGAAGTCTGAGCCCCCTGGTTGTCAATATTATTGTTGATTACTGTTGTACGCGTGTACTGTTTTACGCAAACATGTTAAAAAAAAACGAACCTGAAGAAACAATAAGCTTTTTGTCACATTTTTTTCATTGATGGGATTTCAATTTCTGGGAGAGGGGCGAGCCCACTGGGCTCTTCCCTGGCTTGCTTATGGTTTAGTGGCAATTCCTTGCAACTTGCAAGATAACAACCACTAAAGAACTATTGAAATTTACTGGTATCACAAGCTACTTGAAACCCTTCTGCTTCACCTTAAAAGCCGTCAAAGCAATTTTGTCATTACCCAAACTAAGAGAGGTTTGCCCAAATGCCCCCTAAAACGTTTTAGGTTGAAAATCATTTTTGATGAACTTATGCTATGGATCAAATAGAAGAGGCGTCATACAAACACACCTCTCTCTTAAAGCGTTATTTGGTATGAAATATAGTGAGATTTCTTTTTTACAGTATTTTAAAGTTGTGATGTTAAGTCGGAAAACGTTGAAAGGCAGCTAAAATATTGGCGTGAGTTAAACATTTTTTGAAATCTGTCTCCAACCCAACGTTCTTCTATCCGCAAGCTGACTGAAATGCTGCTAAATACAAGATGTCAAAAGCCTTTTCAACGTCTATGCTTTATCTTATTGTAACTCAGCTAATTTTAACTTTTCAATGTTTTTGTACTGTGTCATGACCCTAATTGAGGGAGGCATGGCACAACGTCTACCTCCTTAAATACGCTACTGTACGCAGACTGTCCGACTGTTATTGATGAAATGCTTACTGTGATACCTGCTGGACTACCACAATACAACGCAACTGGAGAACTTGTTTGTTACAGTGGTGGAGCTTTATTTTTGAATATTACATCAGTGTCCAACACGACAATGTGTAATGCGACTGCACAATGGACTACATTAGATGGTATAAAATGCTACACAGGTATTATGGCATAATGTTGATTTGAATTTACAATACAGATGGCAAAGCATACATTGCACAAAAATTTGACACTTCGGTAAAGGGCCGCACTTGGTTCTATTAGAGGGTCAAATGTGGTTAAATTAACCAGAATAATAGGCTTGCACTTAAATATCTTCTTTGAAAGCTAATTTACTCTTTTGTTAAAATGGAAAAATTTATTTGTAGTCTTAACTGTGGCGTCTATATTAGCGCACGATTTTCTTTGATGGAGTGGGCTGGAAAACTTATGAAATGCATACTTTGACTTTATATTGCATCTTGTTGCAACATTTGGGCCGACAAGATAGAAATTTCCTCGTTCGCATTAATAACGAAAATTTTTTTAGAGGCACTACCGAACGAAATACTCACTAAAGGCAAGAGGTTATTTTTGCATGTACATCGGAAACTCTGAGAGCTTGGTAAAGTCATTTTCGCTCGCTGAGTTGCTGGGGTCGATTACGAGATATAACTTGAGTAAAAAAATGTCGTATTTCCTCGCCAACTTAACGAAGATTTTGAAGCACTTTTTAAGCGTGCGAGAAATCTTTTCCGGTTAAAAATTTAATGGCGAAATGTTGAAAACTTCTAACTAAAGCGACTTTTCGCTGAAAATCAATTAAAATCGTTGCCATGTTTGCTATTAAACTGCTAAGAAGAAAGCGAATTGCATCGAGAACCATTTGCTGTTTCGACTGATCAAGAAATATTGAGTAGAGCAAGTTGACAAAAGTAGCGGTACACTCTTTTTATAACAACAATTTTCTGATAACACGAGGCTCATTTTTGCTTAAAATTTAACAGCAAATAAAAAACAATGCCAGCCTCGGCAGCAAAATAAAACCAAAAAATATATGAAGCACGTTGTTGCAAACTTGATAAAAGACATTTTTTTAAATGAGTTTTTTATAGATTTTAATTTACTCACTAAAACTAAATTTCCTGAGAAAAAAATTGTTTTAATTTTCGATCAATTTTCGGTAATAAATAGTTTAATATATCGCACTTGACAACAGGGCCAAATGGAAATTTAAAACTTTAAACGCGATTTACTCGAAACAGCGAAATGCGACTTATCAACTTTTGCCAAACCATGCTACATATATATATTTAAATCAACAAAAAAAACTAAATTTTGTGCCGATTCAGAAACGATAACATTTTAGTGATTTTTCTTAAGTTTGCAAGTAAAATTGCACCTAGTCCAAGATTATAGAGCGCTGCTGCTTTGCAAAAGCAATTCAGAAATTTTTTTGGCAGTTCTTCAACTTGAAAAAAGCTTGCTTTTTTTGCAATTTTACGATGCTGCAAAAACAGGAAAAAAGTCTTTGCTCAAGAAGACAGAGCAATAGGAAATAAACAGTGATACAAGCATGGCCGCTAAAATTGACATAGATGCTCCCAAAATTACTGTAAAAACAAAATCTAGAACAAATGAGACTGAAAATCGGCAAAAAATTAAAAATAGCTAGTCTCAACTCAAGATTTACCGGTTCTAAAAAAAGAAAGTGTATACTTCGACTTGTTCATTTTTGAAAATTTTTTAAACCTTAAGTTATACGCTAACATATGACTTAATCCACTAACAACCTCAAAAGCGCTTTACGTCATTTAAAAAAAATTGCGTTATGGAAAAAAAAATTTTAAACATTGATTCAAAATTAATATACTAGAATTCTGTTGTTCATTAATTGATTCTTATCAGTCGAAGAATTTGCATTTTTCAAGCTTAAAATAATAACGCATGGCTCATAGTATCTTTTTCCATAACAATGCTGTACATACAGTACGCATGAACGCATTGTTTTAAAGTAGACATGCATTTATTTTGAAGTAGACGTCACACTGAGGTATTTATTACGTACTAACACAGGTTACAAACATCTCGCAAAGAAATTCGAGCAAGCAGTTTTAACGCATGTTGGGCGAGACGGTTCGGAAATGGCAATTTGAGGACGAAGTTTACGAAGTTTTTTTGTCTACGAAGTTTCTAAGAACTTAGCAACTTTTAGCGAGCGAGAATGGCCTTTACAAGGCTGCTGACACATTCTGTCATGTGGGCCCTGGTTACTTAAAACATACCTGCCTCCCTACAAAATAAGACAAAGAGAAACGGTCAATTTTTTCAAATCAAATCTTTCATTATACTCGCAGTGCTACGTCGAAGCGTGTAAGTAGTTGGCAGAACTCATCTCCCAGTTGTTGCACCCGGGCAACACAGCTTTTTTCAAAGATATGTGGCAGCGTCAGCGAGCCGTTGGCAACACTGTATCCTACTGGACCGGTCCGAGTTTTGAACCTCAGAGTTCCCGCTTCAAAGACGAACGCGTTACCGCTCGACCAAATGGCCTCTTATTAAAAATTATCTGTTCAATTACTAGCCATATGTCAATGTTCGCTGAATCGCTATAAGTGCGACATACTTTTGAATTAATATTATTGTTAGCGTAGCTCAATTAGTAAAAGGACCGACTAATGATCGAAAGGTTGCCAACTACCTTTTCGATTTCCAAGCGGGCAATGTATATAATACGCTGTCATGACTTAAGGAAAGACACTATAAAACGCTTGTTCTCATTGTGGCTAGCAGTTTTTACTTATTATATTTTATTAACCACAATTGTGAAGAGAACCCTATTTCATTACTCTTTGCTAGACCAACAGAAAACACCTGCATCCCAGTGAATGGAATTTGTACATAGATAGTTAGATACATAGTTGGATAGATAGTCTTATTGGATAGTTGGATGCTCGTAGTTTTAAATTTGGCTTGAAAAATCTTTTACAGTAGATGATGAAAAATTACACCAAATTATTTATCCAGGCTGTTTCAATATCTTAGGATTTTTATCTAAAGATTTGAAGAGATTGCGTTACTTCGACTTTAAAATTGGAAATAGAATTGTGCGGTGGCAAAAATTTATCTGCAGGTTTTACACAATCAGATATTACATTTCCATGATCATATCGGTTTGCACAATTTACAATTTTGCTGCATATTCATGGTTAAACAAGCCATCAAGTTAAAAAATATTTTGAATATGATTGATGGTACTGTCCTTCTTGCAATAATCCACTTTGCGTCAAGGTTCGATAAAATTGTAACCTTTGCTGTAGACGAAATTAATCAGCAAGGCAAAACTATAAGTGATAGAGTCATGGATGGATTACTAGAGATTGTTAATCTGTCTTATCTGATAAAAAGTATAGCATGCATTGTTTAAAAATAAATAATTTTTGGCTAATGTAA